>JAHBCN010001730.1:0-108848 GCA_019359885.1 Listronotus oregonensis | reverse complement strand
GTAGCTCTTAAAAAACCCCACAAAATTTTTAAAAAAAAAAAACTTTCTATCTTAAAAAACTAAAGTAGTTTTTTTAAAAAACCAATCAACTTTTTTTTTTTTTTAATTAAAAAAGACTTCAAGCCCAATATTCTTTTTAAAAATATAATTCTACTTTCTTTTCTATTAATTCTATTATATTGGTTTAAAAATTTGCAATGTTGTTGGGGGGTTTTTTAAAAGGTTAAAAATTGCAAAAAAAGGGGAAATTGGTAATATTTCGGGCAGTAATATTTTTAATTATTAAATTTTCAATTTTAATAATTTTGGGATTAATTTTTTTTAAATTTTTTCATATTAAGGGTTGTTTTAAAAAGGGTCCAAAATTTGGGGGAAAAAAAAATTGGTACATATTTTAAGCAACAGCATTCTAAAATTTAATCACTTAGTAAAAAAAATTTTTTTTGGGGAAATAAATATTTTTTTTACTTTGGGTTGTAACAAGAGTTTTTTTTTTGGGGTTAAAATTTTTTTTTAAAAATTTATTTTAAAAGCATAAAACAATCATTAATCAACTAACCCAAACCCCAATTTTTCCCCCATCTTGGTTTAAAATTTTTTTTTTATAAGTTTTAAAAAAAAAGGGATATTTTTCCCCCCTTAAAAAACAAACAGCACACATCACCAAAAAAATAAATTTTTGAAGTAGAGGATTAAAAATACCTAATTTAAATTTTTTTCTGCAAATCGCCCCGGAAAAAAAAAATTTTTTGATTTTTTGCCTTATTTTCGGGACTTAAATTATGTATCTTTTAAACTTTTTTTAAAATCTCATAATTTTTAAAAAATTTTTTTTTTGGAGTTTAATATTTTTTACCAAAATTTTAATGTTAAAATATTTTTTTCTACTTTTAAAACGTTATTAAATAATTGTAAATTTAAAAACAAAACTTTTTTTTTTTTCAATTTCGTTATTAAGGGTGATTTTAAAGGGGGTTAAGCGTTACAAATATATTTTAGATAAATGACAACATAAAAATAGATTTATTTTACATTTTGGGGGTATGATTTTAATTTATTTTAAGTCTATTTCTAATGTTTTTTTTAAATTTTTGCAAAGGGGGGGTTTTTCCCCCAAAAAAAAAAAATTACGCCCTAAGCATATACAAACTTTGATCTAGAAAAGGGGAAAGCAACTTTAATTAAATTTTTTTTAAAATTGAAACTATACAAAAAAATCCGGAGGTCAAACACTTTTTTTCTCCCCATCCACTGTACTACACACGGTCAATATATTACTGCCAAGATCGCCTTAGGTACTGAACTTTTGGTATGGATTTTTATTTTTTTTATTTTATGGTGTTTGTGGATGAAATAATACCATTTTTTTTTCAAATAATAACACAGGTTAACATTTGATCTACGCGGAAGCGGTTGGGTGCTACTAGGGTTTTTGGGGTCGCTGATTACGATACCTCCATCACGTCAGGTTCAAGGTAATTTGATGGTCAAGTGATAAAAAACCATTAAAAAAATCTGGAAAAATTCATGCATATGTTTTCAAGGTCGCTAAATCCGAATCCGGGGTTTATTTACATTTATCTTAGAGGTCATTCAACATCATTTCAAGGTTATTTTAAAGTGTTTTTGGGATAAAAATGTTAAGTACAATTCGAAAAATCTGAAAAAAATTCGTACGTACGTTTTTCGAGGTCGGCAAATCGGAATCTAAGGTCGGTTAACCTCCATAAGATCGGGTTCGGGGTCATTTAAAGGTCAAGTGGAGAAAAAAAAATGGGAACAATCCATGCATATTGATAGATCCCCAAATGTACAAAAACCGAATTCGGATTCAGCGACCCCCAAAACTTTTGAATTTTTCCCCATTTTTTTAAAGGTTTTTTTCCTTTTAACCTTAAATGTCCTAGAACCTGACGGGGGGTTTCCCCCCCTCTTAAAAATCAGCGATCTCAAAAAACCATGCATTTTAACTCTTTTGGGGGTTTTCGCGTAGATTAAATGTCGACCTTTGTAATTATCAACAGCATCTCGTTATTGAGTTAATTACATTATAATAAATTTTGCTAAATGTTTTACAACAATCTTGTTATTTATGGCATTTGTATTGTTTCTAATGTTAAACATTTCCATAAATTCTCTTTTTTGGTTTTTAAATTCAGTTTTTAAAATTTTAGTATCTTAAAGGTTAACTTGTGTAATGTTTGGCTTTCGTTGTATTTTTTGTCGTTTTTGTGGCCATTTAGTCGTTTTTAAAAACTAGCAGAATTTCAAATCACTCTGTACACAACCTTATTATAAAACTGGCACATCGGCTTTACAGTAGAGAAAAACTTTCAAAAATGTTAAAGAATAAATCTGTACATATTCCCGGTGAGAAAAAGTTTCTGTCTGATATTAGCTAGACATTCGAGTTTCTGACATGTTTGCGCTTCAAAATCCTCTATACTGTTCTATCTATTTCTACTTTGTGCAATGGAATAACATGAATGTATTTGCGACAAATGGGTCAACTTTTAAGACAGTTAAGAAACAATATTTTTTACTTACCACTTTTTAAAAATTAAATTATGGTGTTGGTAAATATTTTGCCTGCACGTAATGCGTCCTACTAAATCATTTCTTTTGAAATTTTGTTTAAAACGAAGAAAATTCGAATTTTGGGTGAAAAAAATTTAATTAAAAAAGTTATTTTTTGTAGGCCATTAAAAATTCTCAAAACTAGAATATTTTAAATATATATTTTTTTGTATTTAAATACGTGTAAGAACACAGAAATACGCAACTGGTAACACATTTTAACATGAGTACTTTTATTAAACGCGGCATCGCCTTTGTCGCGTTGAAGCATCACTTCTTCCCAGATCAGCGAAGTTAAGCAACGTCGGTCGTGGTAAGTAGTCTGACGGGTGACCATGGGCAACACCCGCGTGCTATTAGTAGTTCGGATCCCACGTTAAACTGTAAGTTTCGCTGGTGGTAATAACCGAATGTTACTGAGGGCTAGATCAAAGGTAGTTATTATGTATGTTATTAGTAAAGTATGTGGTAATACTATTGCTTTTTCTATACAATGTGAAATAAAATCCAATGTCTGCATGTTTTGGTACTTGGACAACGTTAACAATGCTGAAAAAAACGTGTATTTTTTTTTTAAATTTCGGAAACCAAGCACTCAAGTACTATCTTTTATTTATTTTAAAAAGGAATAAAAATAGGTATTTAAAATAGCTGTTATGAAATTTTTTGTGAGTAGAAATAAGGAATTTAAACTTTAACGGCCGAGTGATGATCGCGCTGTTAAATTTAGCAATGGACTTAGCAATTGTTAAACGTTAACAACGGTTTAGAATGTTTAACAAAACGTCATTGTCAGTGTTATTCGATGATTTTAGTAGGCAACCTGTCAAAATCTGACATTTTGTTAAACATTCTAAACCGTTGTTAACTTAGCAATTTTAAAAGTTAACAACGGTTTAGAATGTTTAACAAAATGTCAGATTTTGACAGGCCCCTACTAAAATCATTAAATAACACTGACAACGAAGTTATGTTAAACATTCTAAACCGTTGCTAACTTTTAACAATTGCTAAGTCCATTGCAAAAATTTAACAACGCGATCATCACTCGGCCGTATGATTTATTGTGCCATTGCCAATTTAATAATTTATACGCCCCATCAGAATATGTTTTTTATATTATTATTATATTGGTTTATTGAAACAGAACACTTATAGGGGGCATTTCACGTGAAGTGGACAGCGAAAAAAAAGTGACGTTCTGAAATTTGTTCATATTTGGCTTAATTGTACCTCTAGTAGGTATGAATGTGGACACACAATATTTTTTTTATATTATGTTTATTTGTCAAGTTATGGGCTTTTAAAGAATTGTCCTTATTGAAAGTCGTATTTTTTGGAAATAGTTTTTTGAATTAAACAAATTTATTTTAAATTATTATACATGTCGACTTATATAGAAAATTTACTGTTCTTTTTAAATACAAAATAAAAAAATTTTTTTAAATATACAAAACCGGAAATAAACTTTTCAAATCAAGATTTTAGTGACTTCGACCAATTTTTTTAAATTTTAAAATATAGTCCAACGTACATCTATAATACACCAAAAGTTTTAAAATGGGATCTGCAATAGTTTAGAAGATAAATAAATTAAAGTACATCCGTGTCGCACTGAGCGTCGTACTCTAGCTTCCTTAGGTCGCCCTGTTTGCGCGATATCACACTTAAACGCTCCAATATATATATTTTCTATCCTATTTAAGCGTGAAAGCCTGCAAGTAACGCAACGCAACGTCAAATAATTTCTTTACAGCCCCGGTTTGATTTAGCAATCACTATTTCTGGAACAAAAAGTTGCACGACTTTATTCCAACAACCGAAAACTTTTTGGTAAAAAGAACCAATTTTAGCAAAGATTTGCAAAAATTTTTAAATAAAATGAAAACTTACCTCCTTTACTAAGTATGTTTCTTTTTTTTCGGGTTAACCAGTCAAATTTCTAATATAAAACTTATATTTGCCATTTTAACACTTCTAGTATGTAAGAGATGGCGTTAGCAGTAGCTTTTTATTACTTATTTCAATTTTTTGTTAGACTAGTGCTTTCTATTAATATTTTTGTTTAATAAGTACTATTTTAATGTAAATAAATACCCCACAACATCGTTAGAGCTTTAAATACGCTTAACTAGGATAGTAAATATAAATATTGCATCGTTTTAGTGTGATATCGCGCAAACAGGTCGACCTAAGGAAGCTAGAGTACGACGCTCAGTGCGATACGGATGTACTTTAATTTATTTATCTCCTAAAGTATTGCAGATTCCATTTTAAAACTTTTGGTGTATTATAGATGTACTTTGGACTATATTTTAAAATTAAAAAAAAATTAAAAAGATTGGCCAGTCACTAAAATGTTGATTTAAAAAGTTTATTTCCGGTTTTGTATATTTAAAAAAAAATAAAAAATATTTTTTTTATTTTGTATTTAAAAAGAACAGTAAATTATCTATTTAAGTCGCCATGTTTAATATTTTAAAATAAATTTGTTTAATTCGAAAAACTATTTCTAAAAAATACGAATTTCAATAAGGACAATTCTTTAGAAGTCCATAACTTGACAAATAAACATAATACAAAAAAATATTGTGTGTCCACATTTATACCTACTAGAGGTACAATTAAGCCAAATATGAACAAATTTCAGAACTTCACTTTTTTTTCCCTGTCCACTTCACATGAAATGCCCCATATGTTATGCTTAAATATAACAACATATTATGCTCTTTCTTAGGGCATTAATTAAAATACAAAAATCTTTCAATTTTTAAATTTAAATATAAATTAGACACTTAAAATATGTTTATTTATATAAATATCTTATCATTACCTTATGATTAATTTTAATGTTCGTTACATTTTTGGTCCAAGCTTTTGACAAGTTTTTTCATAGCAATGTGGTAAATTGTTTTTTTGGATCTATAGGTTTAAAGGGTAAGCTATAACAACACCTTTTGTAAAGTTGTGGCAAGTTTAGAAGTATTCTGTTGCCGTTGTCACCTGTTTGAAGTTAAGTTTTATACCGCCTATTTGTAATGCTAATTTCATATAGCAGACTCGTATTTAATTTTTTTGTCGGCAGAATTTACGAGCAAAATATTCGAGACAAAAAAGTTTCTAGTTAAGTAAAGCTTTCACAAATCATTTATTAAATTGTTTATTTTCGATGCTAGAAAAAAAGAGAATGGAAAAACCATTGAGGGTTGCAGATTTAATTCTTTGTTACGTTGCAAAATTTAACGTAACAATATTATTTGTATATGCATGATTTTTATGTAAAAATACCTTTTGTATGTAAATACCTTAAAATAAGGGGAGCAGTTGTAGCCCATCATTTTTTTTCTTTTGCTTAAAACTGTCTGTTATCTGGAGCGCAAGGGATGGTTTAAAATGTTTCCACTTTGTTTACGTTTTTAAAGGTTTTATTGATTTTTATTTACTCTCAGTGGTCAATGACCTGTTACTGATTGCTTTTTGAGCTAAATTTGTATGCTTTTGTTTATTATTTTGAAAGGTTAATGTTTTGACGTTTGAAATAGATCAGAAGTTAGCGACTAACAACTCATTATTCTTGGTCCAAAATCACACCTTTACCTCCTGGTAAACGTGTATATTGGTTAATGGCTGAGTGGTTCCTGGTGATTTGGGGCCAGTCTTTGGCAACAAGCCAACGGGGAATCGTGTGTGAGTTTGTAGAGTTGTAGCAAAAGGGATTGGTACTGCCAAGGTCGACCTTGACAAAAAACGCTGTTGGTGGGAAATTAGCTTGCGAAAGCTCGCTCTCTCCACTGACCACAAACGAGAAAGCTCACGTGCAGGCAATGTTCTAAAAGTTATTAAAATATTTTTAATCCCTTTCTTGGGGATTGTTGAACAAATGCTTAAGTACATTTTTCGTTGGTTTGTGCTGATTTTAGTACGTTGTTTCGGGGTGAAATTTCACGTTATCTGTATGTTTTTGGGAATATTTTTGTCTTCTTGAAAAAGGAATATACCACGTGCAAACTTGTATGGAACCCTTTTTCTTCGTTAATATCTTATGAGGGGCTATAGTGACTCGTTGAGTTTGTGGAAGAAGGTTAGGATTTTACTATTTTACTTAGTTTTATCAAATAGCTACTGTAAAATTTTTGATTTAGTTTTAAACGTACACACTAAAGAAATGAATTGCTTAGTTAGTTAAGGGGTATGTTTACATTACAACATTAACTGCTTTTAGAGGGGAGACCTTAGTCTAAAATTTTGAAGGAATAGGGTAATTTATGTAAGGGATGTAATTTTTGTCTTTCGTAAGTATTATACATAACCATACATAAAACTTAGATAAGTTGCTTTTTTAGGGTTCTTTTCTTTTTCTACTTTTTCCTTTTTTTCTTCGACTTGATTTTGTGTTTCTTCCCATGCTGCTACTGCAATATGTGGTGCATAGTACCAGTTCGAGTAATGGATTTAATCCCATACCTTATGTTGGGGATTCAAGTGACAAACCCAAGTTGCCGACATTAGTTGCTGATGACTGACAGCTAGACTACCGTTTCCAAAGCACAACCACTTGCGTCCATAATCACAGGAAACTTACAGCTAAGTCTTAAATTTAAGAAATTTGTTTTGTATATTAATAATGTTACATAGACCTAAGGGAATTTCGTGTCCATAGTCTAGCCTTAGATTTGAAGTGAAATTTTTATCAAAACACCTGCTTATTGTTGTAATAGCTTGATGTTACTTAATACCTTCTCTGTCTGACTTAACAGTCATTAACACTTTATTTTCTCGTTACCTTCACTAAAATGTAAGAATGGAATTTAGACATAAGTATACACATGTGCATTTTAAGGCTTTAAAGGTAAATTAAGAACATGCAGTGTTTAGATACAGATATTGTGATGCGAATTCACTTATTTATATGTAAATACGGTGGTAGTACCATCCAGTGCTTATGTTTCTTTTAAAGTGTTAGACAATGTTATGGTTTCAATTACACTAAAATCTTGGACTATCATTGTCTTTATTTGTTAATTGATACACAACGTTTCGGTTAGCGATGTATCTCCAACCGTTTTCAAGTGATAACTGGTTATCACTTGAAAACGGTTAGAGATACATCGCTAACCGAAACGTTGTGTATCAATTAACAAATAAAGACAATGATAGTCCAAGATTTTAGTGTTATTGATTCAGTGCTTATGTATTGGTTTGTTAATACATAAGTATTGGTGTATTTGTGGTAGGTCATAGTCTGTGATAATTAGCAACTGTGATAATTAGCATGAGATTTATTAGTAGAAGCCTACTAATATACTTATGAAACTTAATTTAGATAATAATGCTATGGTCACGAGGACCAGATATTAAATTTATTTGCTAATTGATAGATAGTGCCAGATATATTTTTTTGTTTAACCTTTGCCCGGATATATTTTTTTAAGCCTTTAACATTTGCTAATTAAAATTCCATAACGTCATTCTGCTTAACTTTTTTTTGTAACTTGTAAGAGCCTATGAAAAAGTTGTAAGTGCAACTTATGGCCTTACGTATACGTGGGTAAATGTAAAGATTTATGGTAGATCGTTTATTAAATCATATTGTTTCTATTTAGCATTTGAAGACAAGTAAAATTTAGGTAGCATTTACATTTTTATTATTTTGTTATCAACTTGTATCTTATCTCTAGGTTATTCCATTAAGATTGTTAACTTTATCTGGTTTCTTGTAATTTTCTCTAATTTACTACAACAGATTGTAAGAGAAGTTACCCGAAACTACAGAATGGGCCTTTATATTCCCAACTTGAAAAGGTATATTCACCATTCTGGTGAAATCTCTTGTAGGAGATACTGGTTTGCTCAGAAATAATAATTGAAAGAATTAACTAATAAATGTTATATCTTTGACTTTTATTGAAAATAACTTTCCCTTTAAGAATGCACTCTCCTTTGTGTAGAGCCTTATGCGACCGTAAGTATTAACTTTTAAAACATATTTTAATAAATTACTTACATATTAATTATTTTCTGATCCAGCCGGAGCAGTTTTTTTTAACTTTAACTTGTACAAAAGTTGAAGTGTAACGAAGAATAATAATTTGTTTTCCGTTATATTTTTTTTAAGGTAACATAAATATGGTTGTATAAAATACTTGAAAAGCATAAACATTTATTCCAAATGTCATGCATCTACTACATTTATAAAAGACCAGTTTTTTTTCTTGAAACTTTACCGCCCTATAGTTCAAAAGTTAAAAAATTTAGGACATATATTTATTTTGTTTTTCGTATATTTACCCAGGAAATCCGTCTGTAAAGTGTTTACAATATTTGAGAAATACTCTGTCTTTCATAAATAAAGGCACTAATTTGACATACACGATATGCTTATGTTTTTTTAACATTTACAAATTTCACAGCCTTAGCGCTCTCAACATTTGCTAATTAAAATTCCATAACGTCGTTCTGTTTAACTTTTTTTTTTAACTTATAAGAGCCTATAACTTGAAGTAAACGCAACTTATGGCCTTACATATACGTGGGCAAATGTAAAGATTTATGGTAGATCGTTCATTAAATCATATTGCTTCTGTTTAGCGGTTGTACATTTATAGACAAGTCAAATTTAGGTAGCATTTACATGTTTTTATTTTGTTATCAACTTGTATCTTATCTCTTGGTTATTCCATTAGGCTTGTTAACTTTATCTGGTTTCTTGCAATTTTCTTTAATTTACCATAACAAATTGTAAGAGGAGTTACCCTAAACTACAAAATAGGCCTTTATATCCTCAACTTTAAAAGGTACATTCACCATTTTGGTGAAAGCTCTTGTACGAGATACTTATTTTCTCAAAAATAATAATTAAAAGAGTTAACTAGAAGATTTTATATCTTTGGCTTTTATTGACAATACCTTTCCCTTTAAAAATGCACTCGCCTTTGTGTAGAGCCTCATGCGACCGTAAGTATTAACTTGTAAAACATATTTTAATAAATTACTTACATATTAATTATTTTCTGATCCAGCCGGAGCAGTTTTTTTTAACTTTAACTTGTACAAAAGTTGAAGTGTAACGAATAATAATAATTTGTTTTTCGTTATGTCTTTTTTAAGGTAACATAAATATGGTTTTATAAAATCCTTGAACAGCACATTTATCCCAAATGTCATGCATCTACCACATTTATAAAAGACCACTTTTTTTTTCTTGAAACTTTACAGCCCTATAGTTCAAAAGTTATGAAATTTAGGACATATATATTTTTTTCGTATATTTATCCAAGAAATCCGTCGGTAAAGTGTTTGCAATATTTGAGTCATATAGTGTCTTTCATAAATAAAGACACTAGTTTGAGATACACGATATGCTTATGCTTTTAGGGTAAAAAAAAAACAATAATGTCAGTCATAAGGTTACGTAAGGTTTTAAAACGGTAAAATATATAAAGAAATTTATCATTATTCGGCATAAATATAAAAGTCAAATTTAGCTTATTTTATTTTACGGTAAGAGCCTTAACTTTTTTATCCTGTAATCAAAAAGCGAAGAAAATTTTTATATAAGAAAGAAGTAACTTAAGTAAATTATAAGGCAGGGAAAATGATTTTACGAAACCTAATAAAATTTTGGCAATTTGGACCTCCAGGAAATTCTACTTTATATAATTTTACAGGAACATTTTTCTTTATGGGAGTTTTTGGCTTTGTTATAAATTTAGTTGTAATTTGATATTTTAAATATACCAACAATAATTTTAAATAGATTTTTCTTGTAGGCCCTATGCTGCTAGGGATTTTTTTTCTTGCCTTACCTAGTTATTAATTAAGCTTAGTAACTACGTAGACACTTTTTACTACAGTTTTGCATAGCAATTTGATACTGGAGACCATAAATCTATAATCTGTCCATTTTTCACTGAAAATAACATCTAGTAGATATAGTCCAGTACATACAGTATTGACTTTATAATGTTATAAATACCAAATATAAATATTCTAAAATTAAATTAATAACTAAATCTATATTTAAAAATTATAAACTTCATCAAGTCCTAGGTCTCCCTGGATTGTACCTAGTACCGATGCTGCATTACCCCGTTGCACAGCTAAACCAATTCTTTGGATAATGAAACTCCGAGATTTTTTGCAATGTATTTTTTTGCAAATTTCATTAATAAAACCCTTAGCCTCATCACCCAAAGGACCAAAAGTTTCAACAGCAAAAGGTATGAAGATAAAGCGTTCTTCAAGCTCTTTATATTTTAGATGTTTTTATTCTCGGCAATACGAGCAGCCGCACCTACAAAATTAGAAGTTTTGTCCAGATAGGATTTTGCAAGTGTATGGCTGCAAGTAGCGTCCCAGAGTAATTGTTTTCCATATTTCCAGGGAATTAAGGTCATTCCATTTACCCGTTTTCCATCGCTTCTGCAAACTCCAAGAGGCTCTAACACAGAAGGATTTTCAGCTGAAATCAGAGCTCTCTTGATAATGTCATTTATCTGACTGTGTCTAGAAGAACGCCCTGCACTTTTTTTGCAGCTTAACCCATGTAGGCCATAAATATCAGCATTTTCGCCGCAAACGCAGGTGAGCTCTCCACACACAGGCAGACAAAGTCTGAGAGCGATGGAAATTTGGAAAGTTTTGTTATCTAACAAATTTCCAAAGGACGAAGAAGGAAGTGCAAATCCAAGCATTACTTTCAGGGGCCTGAAGAGCAAGTAGAAGTGCCTTATCTTCACTTGTCTGGCACATGTTTGTAATACATTTGTGACGAGCTTGGCAAATTAAAAAGTCAAAATCTTTCTGTTTTTTTGGTAATTCTTGTGGTTGATTTTGAAGATTACAAACAGATAACCATTTTACAAAACAATTGCTGAAATCATTATCTACTGTCGCAAGAATATAAGAAGGTAAAATTTTGGAAAGTAAACCTGACACGTCATTGATTGAACCTAAAAAGGCAGAAATAGACAGGGTGGATGTATCTCTTATTCCAAGACCTCCCAAATTTACTGAAAGAGTGCTTTGTAACCAAGAATTTAATTTAATATCACAATTTGTTATGTCTTGAACCAAACTTTGTAATACATTATCAAAGTTACAAAGTAATTCTGGAGATTTCCAACAAGGTGAACATCTTAACAAATAAGACATTCGAGGTATGGCAAAGGAATATTTTAGTAAATAATAGGAAATATGTGAGTCTAAAAATTTTAATTTGGTGCTAAGAGATTTTAAAAATTATGTCTTTTTATTAATTGAGAATTCAATTTCATTTGACGAAAAAGCACTTCCTAATAAATTAAAATTTGAAATGGGAATTACTGACAGATTAGGAACAACACTAAAAAAATTTGATAGTATATTGGAATGATCTTTAGATAAAACAGTTAATTCACACTTATCAAAATTTAAATTTAAACCCAAATCTTTACTTCCTCTGATTATTTTATGAAAATTATCTAAAACCGATTTTGGGTTTCCAGCAAGTGTACCGTCATCTAGATACCAAAGATTTATTTCTGTATTTAATGATAATATAAGTGGATGAATTGCTAAACTAAAAAGAGCTGGTCCAAGAGGATCTCCTTGTTGGACACCTCTTTGAGAAAAAATATATTGATCACCGTAAGAAAGTAAACTCGGATTATCATAACATTGGGCTATAAATGGTAAAAATTCTGGGAGATATTCGCTTACTCGTGATAAAATTGTTTTTCTATTTACCATATTAAAAGCGTTTTGATAATCTATTTTCAAAATAACTTTATCTGATTCGTGAGGATAAAGAAGAAAACGACGTATTGCATGTATTGCTGCTTCTGCTCCGCATTTTGTTCCAAAGCCAAGTTGATATGGGCGAAAAAGGTTTCCTAGCTTTTCATAAATACGAGAGCATATTACCTTAAAAGCTAAACGTTGGAAACATATTCCTACTGCTATTGGTCGAATAACTCCATCTTTTTTATTAAAAGCACATAGGTTTGCTCCATAAAAAAAATTACAAATATCTTTTGGAACTGAACCTCGAAATAAATGAGTTATAAAAGACTTAATTGACGACAGTTAGTAAATGAAGGGACTAAGCTATAAATAAATGTGTATAGTTTTCCCTTCTGACGCAATTTTTAGGTCTTCGGGAATACTTTCGAGCGAAAAACAGTTTATTAACAATAACAGGTGGGAAAGGGCTGAAAATGGCCCTTCAAGGCCTGAAAAATGGGTTTCCCGCTAATATCTGCCAAAATATGCGAATTGGAGAATTTTTGTTAAGACAAAAAATAAAGATCGCCTTGTAATCTACAAAAATGGTCTTCATAATGTTTTTTCAAGAAATCAATAGCTTTTGATGACGGGATCCAAAAGTCCCCTCATTTTAGCTGCCGCTTTACCGCTAAAATGCCGCTATTTTCATGGATTCACTTATAAGCGGGCGGACGAATTGTTCCATTATTCGGGCAATAATGTACATTTTTTAATCATTTAAAGTTCAACGAAATGGGAAAACCCGTACCAATCATTGCATATGAGTTTGGGTTTATTCTGATTTTTCTAGAAAATTAAAAAAAGTGGTCAACGTTTTTTTTTACAATATTTTAAGAGTATCTCATTAATTTATTGATATTTTTTTAAAAAGGGTTTGTTATTACCATTTGTTTTTTTATAATGAAACCTTAGCAAGTGTTCAATGATCCCAGAAAATTTCCTTCGTCATCTTCTTTGCGTTTTGATTAAAAATTGTTTTGCCAATCTGCATTTTTTAGGGGTTTTCGGAGTCTAGAAAATGTGTATGTTATGGATTTTTCGACGGTCGTTTCTGCGAAAAATATTAGTGTTACAAAAAAAATGTAGAAACCATTTTTGAAGATTTTGAGGTAATTCTTATTTTTGTTCCAAGAAAAATTTCTAATTTGCACATTTTGGCAGATATACGCGCGAAAAACTTATTTCTGAGACTTTGGAGAACCATTTTCAGCAGGTTCCCATGTCGGAATCCTGATAAACTTTTTTTCGTTAAAGCATCCGCAAAGATCTAAAAATTGTGCCACAAATGAAAACTGTACAGATTTATTTACAGCTTTGGGTACTTTCAGGTCTTTAGTTACTGGTTTAATAACGATGGTTTCACCTTTTAAGCCAACGGAAAACAAATTCTTGGTTATTATAAGCAAAGTTACTGACTGTTTAAACCAATGCAATATATAATTTTTTTCAGGTCTTTTTTAAGGGGCTTCTCTAGTTAGGATATTTATAGTATATCTTTACTTGAAATTTCAACAGCGTTTTTTCAAAAGTATGTTTTTTAAACTTTCCTCCATTATATTTTAAAAACGGCTTGACCAATTAACTTTAAATTTAAAGGGTTGACAAAGCACATATAGACGCGCAGAATAAATTATTATCACCCCAAAATTTAAAATATTTCTATTTTTTTCAACAAAAAGATGACAAAAAATACATAAAATTTTAAAATTTTTGTTCCAAGGACTGTCAAAAATTCCAATTTAATAATTTTTTTATTATAATAGTACATACGATGTATTTAGGCTAAAAGATTAAAATGTCGCCAATTGTTTTAGTTTTAGATAAGCCAATCAGCTGATTTCGTGAAGAGAGTGAAGGTTCAATGTTTCGAGGCAGGTGCCTTCAGAGCGCTATAACTTTCGTTCTAATAAAAATTTTTAGCCAAAAATTTATACGTTTACTTTTGAAACACCTATAAATGAATGATAACAAGTTTAAAGTTCTATCTCTTCACTGGTTCTTACAAAAAACCCAAAAAATTTATAAAAATCAGACTGTCAGACCAAAGAACCCCCTTAGTAAAAATGGAGTTTATTATTTTGATAGAATCAGCGCAAATTTGCAGCTTTAAAACACTGTTTCTTGATAGATTGGTGATATTTGGCAATGCTAAACAAGGGTGAGGACAAGGAAAATCATTCGGTATACATTGTAAATCTATATTACTACGCGTCGAGGATAGGCTAAATAATTTATTTTCAATAAAATCAATATAAGCAGAAAGAAATAATTATAATTTATGCACGATTGCGTGGAAAGTAGTTTGGCAAACAACCCAAACAAAAATTATAGATTTACTACGGTTTTTACAGTATTTAATATAGAAAGTAAAAATTAATACAGATGCCAGATTTTCGTTTAAAAAAATTAAACAATCCAAATTGTTTGTTATATTTATTTAACAACTACATATATAGCTATTACTGATGGTTTAATATATTCCGCAGTTTAATAAAAATAACCCAATTTTATTGTTTTATTTTTTTTATTTAATATAATCTTCTTAGCTTTAATACACTTGTTCTAGTGATCTTTTAATTTAAGTAAGAATCCGAAAGATTGTCGAAAAACACTTTTAGGCGAATCGTTTTTCATGCCTAGAGTTTTTTGAGATGTGAGAAGAGCCAAAATTGAGTTGGAGTTTAATCTGACGAACAGGGTAAATGCTACAGGAATTTGAAGTTTTATTTACTGATACTTACCTTCTTTGAAATACGGGCTGATAATTCTATTTCCTAAAATTCCTGCACAAACATTAACCCTCTCACGTCATTGAGTATGCGTCTGGTAAATTATGTAGGGATTGTGTTTTGTTTGTTTACGGTCCAGTTGGTAGAAAAAGAACTTTCGTCCGTAAAAAGAATGAGATTCGAAATATTTGGATTAGTATTGATTCTATCCATCCAGTACTCACAAAATTCCATTTGGGTAAAATAATCCTGGGGTTACAGCTTTTAAACATTCCTTACTTTATAAGATTTGAATTTTTCCTGCCTTAAAGCCTTATAGCAGCTACTCCTAGAACCTGTGAAACTATCTGCAAGCTGACTCAAATTTGTCGATGGATTTTTCTCGATCGCCAAGCACAGGTCCATTTTAAAATCTTCTGTTACTACATTGGCGTTTTTTTTGCGTGGTACGTGTAAGTCTTCGATACAACCACTATTTGTAAACCTTTGATGCAATCGCTATACGGTACTCTTACTAGGAACAGGACAATCTGGAGAAGCTGCAGCAAAGTTATCCACAACTTCCCGACTCAACATTTCCCTTCCATTTCTACACGTTTCTGGATAGTGTGAAAGGGCATTATTTATAAAAATAAAACAAATAGTTTGTCAGACCCGACCGAGTAATGATTGCGTTGTTAAATGTAGCAATGGACTAAGCAATTGTTAAAAGTTAACAACGATTTAGAATGTTTAACAAAATGTCAGATTTTGACAGGTTGCTTACTAAAATCATTGAATAACACTGACAATGACGTTTTGTTTAACATTTTAAAACGTTGTTAACTTTTAACAATTGCTAGGTTCATTGCTAAATTTAACAACGCGATCATTATTAGCATTTTTAATTCCATTTCTTTAATGCCTTATTAATGTCCCTATTTTTAGGAGTGTATCTTAGTATTGTCACAAAGTAACCTACTTGTTGACTGTTCTTAACTTAAATGACTTCAAATATGTTCATTTTTTGCTGCAACCCACGTATTTCATTTAAAGTAAAAGTTTTATCTAAGATATTTAAAAAACCTTTATATTGATTTTATAAATGTATATTTAGTATACATTTTCATTTATATCTACGTATATTTCTGTGCAAAATCCACTCGTTCGTTATCAAAGTTAAACTACTTTAGTATAACGAAGTGACTTTAGATAAAGCCAGTTGGCATATACATGCCATTTCCGTGAGAGCTGTTAACGCTCGCAAACTTGATTAACTTGCAGGTTGAAGGCAATATTTCAGCTTACATGTCTAAAAGTTAACTTTTGCACGTGCAGTTGCAAAATGATGCAGCTTTTGTTACATAATTATAATAATGTCATTAAATACAAGTCAAATTTTGCTGCTAATTAACACCAAGAGATTATTGAATAATAAAAGTTTAAAACTTACGGTTAATTAAACTTTAATAGATATTTATGATATAAGTATTAAAAGTACACTTGCACGAATGTTAAAGTTTGCAGAATGAGCGAAGCGAGTTCTGCAACCACATGAGTCCCTTAAAACATACTTTTAACACATGTATCTAACAATATGTTTTTTACAAACGCATTAATGCAGTTTAAAATTAAATTTTTTAAAAATTAAAAGATATAGTTTTACATAGAATCCTATATAAAAATTATTGAAGATGGCATTTATTAATTAATTCTAACATCCGTTGTTGATCCTGGTTGGCTACGGCATGTTTACTTCAAATTTGATACACCGTATCAGGCTTAGCTCATTTTATTTTTTTCCTAAAATCAACTTGAAACGGAAAAAATGTAGAAGAAAGTATTGGTTGCATCGATCTATTTAAAGAGATAGATGAAGCGGCCAGTAGAGCATCGCTGGATTTACTGCCCAGGAAATCTGGTAGGCAATATAATATTGCCTACAATAAATTTATAAATTGGTGAAAGGAGAAGAGTGTTGCTGAAAAATATACCGAAAATATATTCCTTGCGTATTTTGAGAAAAAAGCAAAGATTTTGAAAGCATCCTCGTTATGGTCGTCTTCTTCAATGATCAAAGCAATGTTACGAATAAAAAATGACGTGGATATCAGTAATTTTTTTAAGCTTATCGCTTATTTAAAGCGTTAAGGAGAGGGATAGCAGCCCAAAAAATCAAAGATTCTGAGCAAAGCGCAAATTGACCAGTTTCTGAACAGTGCACCAGATGACGAATACCTTCTGATGAAAGTAGTTAACGTTTTGGGAATTTTTTGTGCCTGTCGCAGGGAGGAGCTTTGTCAGTTGACTTTTAACGACTTGAAAGATATAAGCACTTCATTGATAATTCACATACAAGATACTAAAACCAAGATACCATGAAATTTCACCATCGTTGACAAATTTTATTTGAGTTATTATCGTAGTATATTGCCCTTCGTCCAGTAAATGTAGAACATCGGAGACTTTTTCTAAAATACACGAAGATCAAAAGTACCAGAAATCCTGTCGAAATTAACTTTTTTGGAAAAATCCCTGCTGCTATAGCAAGATTTCTGCAGCTTCCAAATCCAATCCTCTATATGGGGCATTGTTTACTAGCTGATAATGAAGCAAATTTGACAACAATTAAGAGGCATAGGGGGGTTCTCTATCGTTGCTAAGGGATACATCAAAAATTTCTTGGAAAATAAGAACTCTCTTCGAGCAGCAGATCAGGCCTCAACGTCGACTGAGAATGCGGTTTTTTCTATTCAATCCACCTCAACTTTGGAGAATTCTAAATCTGTGAAAGGAATTTGTTTTTTCAAGTTGTTTAAATTGTACAATTAATATAAATGTTAATAAATATATAAACATTGATGTTACCTTTCAAAATTTGACATTTTACTTTTAACACTAGTGCTTAAGAATGTTACTTTAAGGCACTAGTGCTTAAAAGTAACATTTTAAAGACATCTAGATAGTGTTAAAAATTTAGTTTTTAACACGTCTAAAAAAATTTATATTAATATGTTTTAAAAAATTAAAATTTTTACTCTTTTTATTTTTATTTTTTTCAAAACTACAAACATATAAACTATCTGTACTGTTTTAATTAAACATTTTAATTTGTACTAAACAATATTTTTATAGTCTATACTTTACACAAACATAGTACTAAATGTTTCTATAAATATAATGTACAAAAATCTCGGGCTGTCTTAAACGAAAACTGCTTATATCTCTAAAATTGTTTAGGATGATAAATTTAAATAAGTAGTCACATTGGGTTAAAAAAATAAAAAATAATAATTTATCGTTTAATTAATATAATTAAACACCTTTATTAAAATGGGGTTATCATGTTATATTGGTTTAAAACTCCTACCCAAAAAAACAATTTTAAGGTGTCAACTTGTAATTATAATTGTCCTTTAAATTAAAGTCCTTAAAAAATAGGGAAAAGTGTTTCACCTTCAACAAACGAAAAATAACATTTGGCAAATAAATAATTCAAGTGGCATTAATTAAAGCATTTACTTTAAGAACTGTTCACAAACTAATAATCGTATTACGTCAGGAACTGTCAAAAGTCGAAGTATATTTTCCAACTAATTGCATAAGTTTCTTGGAAAATTATAGGCATGCAAAGAAATCGCTTTTCCGAATCATATTCATCTGTTTGCCCGTCGTTGCCGGTGGCATTGATTAATTACCAAAGTTGGGCTCTATTTTGCATTACCGTTTTTCCAACTCAAAAGGCAAAAGTAAATTAATATGATTCTTGTTAATATTTTCGATGTGGTTGGTAAAAAAATTGCCTTTGGTAAACACTTTTTTTTGTCATAACCATTTAATTATTAAACATAAATAAAATTTAAGTCAGGCATTCGTTTGTGCTTTAAATTTGATAAAAAATGCATATTAAGAAGTCTGACCAGGTATAATTGATATTTTCTTTTAATTATAACAAAGTGGCATTTTTTGGGGCAATGATAACAATACCTTAAAAAAAATTGTTACCAATGCAATATGACGTCGATGCAGAAAGTCTACAATAAAGTTCTACTATTTTTGATAATTAAAACAAAACCTAAAAAATCCTCCTGAAGATTATTTTTTTTACATTTAAAAAAATTGTGAAAAATCGGTTGTTTAATATAACTTCAAAACTACTGACATTAGGACAAAATGGTTTAGTGCCAAAATTAATAGTCTAATGAAACTACGTCAGTTTTTTTTTTAATTTTTTTGTAGCCCTTTATATTTTTAAAATATTAAGCAATTTTAATTTAAAATAAAAACCCAAATATCTTAAAAACTTAAAGAGTAACGAGAAAAAGTAATAGGCAAAAAAATATGCCAATTAGTTTGCTCTATAAAAATAGTTATATACACATTTTTAATAAAATAAGTAATAAAGAAGATATAAGCAAAAAAGTAATATTGGTAATTAAAAATTTCGCTAATAACAATATTTTGTTGGTACAAATAAGTTTACCAGCTCCGATTCATTTAAAAATTAATTCAAAATGTTCTATTTATTAAATAAAACAAACTAATACACATATGCCTCGAGACAATGGGGGCACAGATATTTTATTTAATTTCTTTTTGGTCCAATTACTGTACCCATACCTATCCACTTAAAACTTTATCTATAACTTTATTTAATTAAAAAAATCATAATAAGTGCTTTCTCTATCTGGGTGTTATATACCTGGCAGGACGCTTAACATTTCTCTATGTTCCATGCTTCTATGTGTATAGCTCATCATTTAATTGTTTTCATTATCAATTTTAATAATAATATTATTTATTCATAAAGTTAGTTACTCGTTCAGAATGATCTTAAGAAAGTTTTTATGATATTTTTAACATTAATTTTATTTTATAGGTTATTTTTTTCAGTTGGATTAATGTTTAAACTTTAATTTAATCATATCCTAAAGTAGTAAATAAATGGGTAAATACCCTAATTTAAATAAAAAAGAAGTAGATAGCTTTAAAAGGGAAATGTTTTAAAAAGTTAAATAAACTATATATAAAAATATGTTAAAATAATGAAAATACCTATAGAAGAGCGACAGATCCTCCACAGCTCGACGGTGGGTAAGAAGAGGAAGCCTGTCTGTGAGCGTTGAATCATTAATAAGACGAACGGCTCTTCTTTAAATGAGTCTAAAATGCTAAGTGTTGTAGGGGACGCCATTGCCCGGACATGAGAACAATATTCTAAAGAGGGTCTGATTTGGGATACATACAGAGTGTACAGATTGGAAGAAGAGAAATATTTTCTGGCTCGGAAGAGAAATCCAATCTTTTTTGAAGCTGACGAAGCTATGGATGAAATGTGTTTGTGCCAGTTGAGGTTATTCTCAAAAGTAACGCCGACAAGATTAAACGACTCTTTGTTCTGCAAAACTTGGCCTCTCATATGTAAGGGATGAGCATTTGTAGACTTTTTTCGCGACAGCGAACATGACTGTGTTTTCGAGGCATTAAACTAAACAAGATTTTTGGCGCCCCAATCTAAGATAAGTTTGAGGTCTTGTGAAACAGATATCTGCATTGACCTGCGCTTGTTTTCGAAATCGGGATTACACGGTGGCTTAAGAAATTGAATACTAGAGTGGAGGGTACTGTCGTTAGCAAAACTATGAATGGGATTGATTGTGGAAGAGAGAAGATCGTTAATGTGTAGAAGAAACAGCGTGGGTGCCAGCACTGAGCCCTGGGGCACCCAAGCATTAATTTGGTAGAAGTTGGAGGAATGACCATCTACACTGACTGATATACGTCGATTAGAGAGGAAACTGGAAAGCCGAGAGCAAAGCTTAGGTGGAAGACCGTAAGAAAAAAGTTTGTTAAGAAGCCCATCATGCCAGATCTGATCGAAAGCTTTGGATATGTCAAGAGCAACGATCTGGGATTCAACAAGAAACTCAAGGAACTTGTTCCAGTTGTGTGAGACAAAGGAAAGAAGATCAGCTGTGGATCTACTGTGAGGGAAACTCCATATTGTCTATCATGTAAGATCTTATGTTTTTCCAGATACTTAAGATTTGGGAATTAATGCATTTTCCATTACTTTGCAAACAACTGAAGAAGGATATAGGTCTATAGTTAGAAGGGAGACTTTTGGATCCTTTTTTGGGGGCAGGTTGCACACGTGCAGCTTTCCAACTCTCCGGGAAAATGCCCGTGTCGTAAGAGATTCGAAAGAGGCGAGTTAAGATGGGTGCAAGCTCGGGAGCACATTTTTTAAGACGATTGCTGGTATGTCATCGAGCCCAGACGATTTTTTAGTATTAAAAGAAGAAAGAATACGCTTGATCTGTTTAACTTTAAAAATTATACCGGACTTTATGACAAACTGGGACAACTGTTGGAAGAGGAAGATTAATAGGAGGATCAAGCGTAGAATTGGCAGCAAATTGTTTGGCAAATAGTTCGGCTTTTCCTTTGGAGGTAGAGACAATTCCAGATTAGGGGTGGAAAAGAATTTGTGCAAAAGTTCTGACTAATATTTTTGGCAAATGACCAGAAAGCTTTACTGCCATTTTCGTAATTTGTCCTGTAAACCCACTTTAGATTTTTGGTGGAAAATTTTACTGTATACATTATCCCTTTGTATTGGGGCGCTCAAATTATAATAGTTGTTTTAAGCAGTTGGTTATTTGACACTTTTCACGCTGTAATATATTTAATACAACGGATAATATTAAAAAAATTAACCTAAAATTTAAATTTATTACAGGTATTCTTACAGAATTATGTAGCGTAAAATAAAATACTGACCAAACAATTACCAGTAAAACAAAGGTAACAAAAACACCTGATGTTGGCTATACTTTTTCCATTATCCAAATAAAAGAGTTAAGTAGTAATAGAACTTGTATTTGTTTGATTCTCTTTTGTACTGTGATGTCTCTAAACAATCAATAAGCTTTATGTAAGCCAACCTGTGCATTTTTTGGAAAAATATTAAAATTATTCGATGTACATTTCAGTGTAAATACATAATATATTTTGTTAAATACTGCACCTAATTTTACAATAAAAACAACCTATTTTTACCCGTCCCTGTTTTTATTGTCATTTATAAAATAATATAACTACAATTAAAAAATTTTACAAATTAAATTTAATTAAAGAAGAATGGCTGAATGCTCTTCCTCATTCATTTAGTCGAACAATGTGGAAGCCTTATGTAACTTTATAACTTTAAAACAATCAATTGATTGGTTCCTTATCTATCGTATGAGGTTTTAAGAAGTTTTATTAAATTTTGGGGATATCTGGATAATTTAGAGTAGTTTTAAGTTAATATTCAGTATTTTAGGCAGTTTTTACGTCAATATTTAGTAAAAATGTTTATATGTATATATAAATATCCCTACATAAATTAAGGGGATGCGCAACATTGCCTTAATCTTATTTTATCTAATAACATATTTAGCTGAATATAAAACACATTGATTATTAGAACCATAAATATTCTGTGTAAAATTTTGACGATATTGCGTTTGAAATTCAATATCCCATAAAAATTATTATCTAAAAAAACTTCATGTTAAAGAATTAAAATAATAAGCAGATGTTATTTCTTTTAGAGTCCCCACAGTATGTCAAAATTTTAAATTTTAAATGTTTTTTGTAGAAGCAATTAGCTTTCCTGCTAATCACTTTTAGCCTAATGTCTGCGGAATCCGTCAAATAATGCTAACCCTATTTTAGAGCCCTTATTCTTTGACCCATAAATTGATTTGTATTTTTTATGAATACATATTCATTATTCTTTATATAAACTGGTACATTTTCTCTATTTAAACTTGGAACTTTTTGGGCAAAATACTATTTTGTATCCGAAATCCATTCTCCCCGAAAATTGAACTTTTAAATCAGTTAAATCGCTTTTTACCGCAAAAGCAAATATCTTTCAATACATCAAATTTATCTGGCAGCATTTCAAAGCATATAACATTGCTTGCTTGTACCTATACCAAATATAACAATGGTTTATTTAACATATTTTTAAATGAGATGTAACGTAAAAATCAAACAATAGAATACGTCACCAAAAGAACTATCACTAGAAATTAATAATATTGTAAAAGCTGACAAACTAAGTAATTTATTAAATTGCAACTTTACTGTGTTGTCATGATACGGGAGGTGCCCTAAAAATAAAAACTTCTTAGATTTACCCTGTATCTCCAAAACTAAAAGGGATATAAAACTTTTGTTTATGGCATCTTTTGTTTCGAAAGAAAGAAGCATGGTTTTGTGCAAATCATAACCCGCTTACTTTACTAATAAGGGAGGATACCCTGCAAAACATACAAAATCTGGACACACTGAACTTTCCTTGGTACCACTTCTCTATTATACAGGGTTTCCCATAATAGACTACCCAGTTTAATTGCTTAGTAAAATAGTTAAAACTTTATAAAACTAAAATTTTATTACACTTTATTACAATTTACTCTAACATACGACTTATCCAAACTTTTAAAGATTACGTCTTTTAAGTAAGTGCCATTAACTTCAGTGCATTTTTCAAAATTTGACAACAAATGATTCTTGACACGATGAAGGAAAACCTGATCTATTCACCGGACCTCTTCAGAAATTCGGACTTTAAGATCTTGGATGCCTTCTGGACGAGTTGCAAAAACCTTTGACTTTAAATAGCCCCACAGAAAAAAGTCTGGTGCAGTTGAGTCCGGGGATCTTGAAATCCAATTTAAATTCCCACATAGTGGAATGAGTCGGCCATCAAACACTTCTCGCAGAACTCTTTTCGAGTTTTTAGCGGTATGTACTGTCGCTTTATCTTCTCTTATTAAGTTGCTCTTTATGTTCTTACGCAAAAAACTCGTTTTTAAACTAAATAATCTATAAGAATTAAAACTAAACATTTTAAACCTTATAGTGCTTTATTAGAAAAAATGACCTTTTACAAAAATCAATTTTTCCTAGTTTTGTGACAGGTGCCTACTCGATTAAAAATATGTTGATTTAAATCCCCAAGACCATAGATAATAATAGTATAAAAAAACGTACTGACTTATCTCATATAGAATTTATTTTAATATCAAAATAGGTAGTCCACTATGGGAAACCCTGTATATTCTGATAGAAGCTTTCACCGTGTTCATGACTGTCATCCCCAAGTTTGCAGAGAAAAGGTCTAAATGGAAATGATGAAAACGAACTTTAAGAGACATAATACATTCCATCGATTTGCATTTGCGTTTAACAAATCTTTGATTAACTTCCTATGGATGTAAACTTGGAAGCTCCCCTAAAAATTCTCACACACTAATTTAAAGTTACTCCGTGCTTTTACTCCACCGGTACCAAGGTTTCTTTAAAAGCAGTAACCCTAATATCTTACGAATCTAAAGATCTATAAAAATTCCTTTCGTGATTTTCGCCGCACTTAATTTTGAACTTTTGCTCTAAGATATTAAAATGCTGCTTCTGATTTGTCCATTGCCTTAACAAAATTTATTAAACCCAGTGTTTTATGTAAAACTCTCACTTGTTGTTAAACAGGCCAATCCTTTACTTTATATCGCTGTTTTTTGTTTCAACTGTCCTACTCACATGGGAAGCAACAATACCAAGTGAAACAAGGCTTTATTTCCGTTAGCGTTCCTATACAATAAGATCAGCCGAAATTTGCCAATCGAGCCGTGTATAAATTAAAGCGCCAGGAAGGATTTTCATGTTTTCATAGCTTTAGGACACTGATGCCCATTATGAAGAAATACGGCTTTGAAACTCAGTTTCGATAAATCTGTGAACAGACGCCATTTCTGACGCAGGTGTTTTTTTTCTAGTTAAGACATTAGTCTACTAACATTGTTACAATATACTATATCCCTACTTTGTGAAACAAAGAATGTAAGTTGCAAAGTTGGGTTTTCTAGAACTACATATCTTTACGTCATGTTGTAAAAGATGCCAGCCACTTAGTTCGAAAGAACAGAGTTCAAATTGATTTTGGTTAGTTTTAAATATCTTAGAAGGTCATTTAACTTGCCTTATAAAATCAAATGAGGGTTTTCTTATGCTGTAAAAAAATCGAGATCTTTATCTTTAGAAGAGGAACTTGGCAAGTTTGAGGGTTTATTTAGAGTCCACTTTTCTAGAGGTTTACGGACCGGCAATGAATATTCGTGCAAAACCAGGAGTAGTACAAAGTAATTGAATAGATTAAGCAATGCGGATTTATGTTAAATATTATTATATAAAATTAAATTTTTTAACCTAATAAATAAAAATGTTACAGGGGGAGACAACCAGTATAGAGATAATGGGAAATTAAATTTTATTAAAATATTTAAAAAAAAATTAAATATATTGCAAAAACAAAGATCATAAGACTAACTATTAATAAATACTTATAATAAAATAAATTAATATTGATTTTTTCTCTTAAAAAAATAAGTATTTTTTAAATTTATTTTTTAATCATAAATAATTACTGTACTGTGTCTTTTACCGTATAACTCTTTTTTAAGAAATAAAAATTAAATCGTGTATGCCAGTATTTAACATCAATACCACTTTTAGGAAATACCAGCGTCCTTAGCAGCCAATCGTTACTACCGTCATTGGGGGACATAGCGCAAAAAAACTTTCAGCTTTTATACTATGACGTAAGTCTGGCAGTCACGAGCTTTTGCTTGGTTTTTTATAACGTAAATATATAAAAAATATTTACATACATTCATATCGTTAAGTGTTATGCTATTTAAAGTGGCCTAAAATACGCCTAAAAAGGATTAAAAAAATCTTTTAAAATCTCTTTATTAAAAATAAATAAGGTATTAATATTTTTTATTATTTGATGTAGTCCTTTCAGATGCTTAAAGTTTGGACGCAATAATATAAATGAATTTTTTCCATCGAGCAGCTTTTTAAAAATTTTTAGTCTTAAAATTAAAGTAGCATAGAAGAAAATTATAATACATATGGAACATAATAAAAAACATTTAATATTCAATAGTTTTCCTAAAATATATATAAACGTATTAGGATTTGAAAAAAAACTTACTTAACTGCAGAGGTTTATTTTTTTAAACTAAATACATAATAACTTACATAAAAAAACTCTGGCACATTTTGTTACGGTAATAGCTACCGGTCTGTCTTAGGGTTGTATCTAAAAGCAATTGTCTTGGAAAAATTAATTTTGACAAAAATAACTTTTTCTTTATTAAGACCTTTGGTTTTAGAAGGGGTTAAAAGAAGTACTTATGTTATTGGCAAATAGATTTACAGCCATTCAAGATCGTTTAAACATTTTTTTTTCTTAGTAAAAAGGTAAAAGTAATAATTTAATAAAAGAGATTTATATTTACTGTTTATTTTAACATGCTAGTATAAGATAAAGTAGGTTTTAAGCAAATTAGTAGCGACAGTTTATGAGGTGTCCTTACTTTTAGGAGATAATAAAAACCATTAGTTTAAAGAGCTTTTTTTAAAAGCAAATATACCCAAATATATCAATTTTACCGGAAGCTCTACAAAATTTAGTGCCTTATGGATTCATATATCAAAAATGACGCGACGGTGCAATGGTGTATTTTAAACATTTTTCTTTAAATTTTTATGTTTACTCTGCTCGTCTGACAGATAAGTGGTAACTTAGTATTTGTATAAATCATTCTTATGGGAAGAGACGTAGTAAACTTGTTTATTCGCAAAGGTCGACAGCCCTGTAAAAGTTATTTGGCTGAAAAGTAAACACATTTTATAAATGTTTATTTTTAATACAACCATGAATAAAAAGTATTAATAGAATTTATTGTAAAAAGGAATATAATTTAAAGATCTCGTTGGATGGCACCACTTCGGTTATAGTTCTAAGGCATAGCCATACACAGTTGATTGACCCTGCCGAACTTAGAAATCTGACTTATTTCCTTCTTCTCAAAACAAAAAAAAAAGCAAAATGGTGACCGAGCTCAAGATATAAAAAAATTAATATTCATAAAATGTATGTCAACAGTAATTAAAATTTAAAATTTATAAATTTTGCATTTAAATATATATATATATATATATATATATATATATATATATATATATATATATATATATATATATATATATATATATATATATATATATATATATATATATATATATATATATATATATATATATATATATATATATATATATATATATATATATATATATATATATATATATATATATATATATATACACATATATTTTAAAGTTTTATACAGGTAATAACATCATGTCACAAAAAATAAATTTGGGGAAGGCTGTTAAACTTACTAAATTTTATAATAACTCAAAATTTTTTATTAAGCCAAAAAAATAGTTAAACTACCTCAAATAGAACTACAGGTATTTATATTTAATACTATAAAGCAATTTCTTTTACTTTTTTTTACCAAAATGTAACAAGCATTTTTTTAACCTCGCATAACTAATAAAAAGTAGCCATTTTAATTTAGTTATTTGCTTATTTATTTATCAATTAAAAACACAACAAAGCAAGTTTCCCAGTGCCCTATATACAATATTAAAATATTGCTACACGTGTTTACAGATAAGCAAAGTACCATATGATAATTTTTATATAAGCTATGAAGGTAAACTGACAAAAATAGTATTGGTTGTATTTTAAATATATTTTTTAAAATCTTTATTTTAATAATGTTAAATAAATTACATTTAAATTAAAATTATATGAATTTAAATCCCTTAAATTGCTTTTGAAAATCTTAAACTGGAAAGAGGATAAAAAAATGGTAAATTTATCATACTTTTAGTAAATTTAAGACTAAACACTAATCAAAAGATTTTTTATATAATGAAATAAATATGTATTGGACAGACTCAGTAGTAAAGTGTGTTTTAATTAGTTAAATTATTCTTAAGAGTACGTCTTTTATAAGTTTAATTAAATTATCTTCTTTGACAACCACATTGTTAATAAAATCAGCGTTTACTTCGGCACAAATCCAACCCAACACTTAATATATTATTCCAAAGATAATACTGCCCCCATTGTAAAAAATCTGTGGTATGGCACCATATATATTTTTTGCCTTATTTTAAAAAAATATACGAAATTTTCATAATATTTTTGTTGTCAAAGTAAAATATTTTTAACACAACATTCAAAGAGTTTTCGGACAGTAAATTCTCCACGCTTACCATCTCTTTGCTAATAAAGGAGTTTTTTGCTTTATTAAAAAATAGTTAATAATAATAATTATAAAGAAATAAGTTTTATAAAAGTTTTATAAATAAGTTTTATACGTCATAATTGGATGAAAAACGTAAAGTGCTTTACTTTTATTCTATAAATTAATTAATTTAATTTCTTATATTAATAGAACTATAATGTTCATAATATTCAATTATGATATATCTGTCTACCAACATATACAAAACAATATTTACCCCAGTTAAGCAAGCAACATCAATTATTAATCCCCTGGCCGGAGTTAAATGGTTTCCAAGTCATCTAAATTTACCGCCTCAACAACCTTAGCGAAATCCGACTAACTCACTTGATCTTGATCGCAATTATAAAGAACTTGTTTCAGTCTGTTGCAGACTCTATTTTTAAGGCAATCTTTAATTTATGAATATATATTTAAAATTTTTATCTCAACTAAGCGGCTTCTCAAAATATTTTTTTTTATACATCTTTAAAAACTTAAGTTTAGATTCTGCAAATATCGTTTAAACAATATATTGTTTTAATATTTTTTTGTTCATTTAACATTATACATAATTTTTAATTTTAAATATCGCATTATTTGCGAAGCAATTTCCTGAAACATAATATTTTACCAGGTTTAATTAACTTTCAATTTTGTTAGCTCTAACTTTTAATTAAAACCAGCTCTTTGATAAAAGTCTAATTTGGCCTAAATAAACACTCACCAGAAAATGGCCAGCTTATTATTTAAAGCAAAAGTAAAATAAAATATCTTGCAAATCATGCTTCGCATAAAACGTTCTATATAACCTCGAAAATTTTAAAAACCCCTCTAATTTAAGGAAATTATATATTAAATAAAATACCGCATTTTTTAGTCTTATAAAAAAAATTACAGAGCGTGTATTTACTAACTTACAGTGACAGCTTACTGGCAATTTAAGTTTGGCATTTAGTTACTTAAAATTTGGTTGGTAAAAGTTAATAATTACTTCATTATTTAATAAAAAATATGTCTTTTTTCATTATAACCTTCAAATTCCTAAATATTCACCTAAAAACTTTATAATTATACAAAACGCCTCTCATCGGCCAACGACACTGTACAAAACACTCTTTGTACAAAAAAAGATATCAAATATTTTACATTAGGATATTTATTTTAGACTTATTATAAATATAATATGTTATACATGGTATTTTCCCTAAAATTTTATCTGTCAGTATCTTAAAAATAGGTAAAGGTAATTTAAATCTATAAAAGAAAATGTAAAGCTACACTTGGTAATTAATAAAGAGGTAATTTAATTTGCAACCGTGCTTATACTTATTTCTTTTTGGTTTACTTAATTTATAATTTAAATTTTTTTTGGCTAACGCCTAACTTCTCTTTAAAAACTTGCTATGGTTTACACTTTCTCATTTTACATTTCCAACTTTGTTACTTACGTCCAACTCTTTTTTAATAATTGTTATAATATTCGCCTTTTTATTTTACATTTTTGATTTTTTTGCTAACGTCCAACAGTTTTTTACAAAATTTTTATTATTTTCACTTTTTTGCTTACGCCTAACAGTTCTTTAAATAATGTTATGATTTGCTCTTTTTTATTTTACATTCAAAATTGTTTTGCTTACTCCTAACAGTTCTTTACAAAATTGTTATTATTTTCACTTTCTTATTTTACATTTACAATTTCTTTTCTTACGCCCAACTATTCTATAAAAAATTGATATGATTTACACTTTTTAATTTTATTTTTACAGTTTTTTTGCTTTCGCCTAACAGTTTTTTTTTAGTAAATTGTTATGATTTACACTTCTTCATTTTACATTCAAAATTTCTTTGCTTACGCCAAACTCTCCTAGAAAAAATTGATATGATATACACTATCTGATTTTAAATTTACAGTTTTCTTGCTTACGCTCAACAGTTCTTAAAAAAATTGTTATGATTTGCACTTTCTAATTGTACATTGACAATTTCATTGCTTACGCCCAACTCTCCTATAAAAAATTAGTATGATATACACTTTCTAATTTTATAATTACACTTTTTTGCTTACGCCTAACAGTTTTTTAAATAAATGTTATAATTTGCCCTTTTTCATTTTACATAAACAATTTTTTTGCTTATACCTAACAGTTTTTTATAAAATTGTTATAATTTCCACTGTCTTATTTTATATTTACCATTTTTTTGCTTTGCCTAAAGGTTTTTAAAAACATAACCTTTCTCATTGTACATTTACAATTTCTTTGCTTAAGTCAAACTCCCTTGTCTAAATTGTTATGATATACACTTTCTTATTTTACATTCACAATTTTTTTGCTTACGCCCAACAGTTCTTTAAAAAATTGTTATGATTTACAATTTCTCATTTTACTCTTACAATTTCTTTGCTTATGCCTAACATTTTTTAGGAAAATGTTATGATTTACACTTCCACATTTCACTTCTATATTTTTTTTGTTTATAGCAATCTCTGATTCAAAAAATTGTTCCTACTTAACATATACATTTTTTTGTTAGCGACCCGCTCTTGTATTGTTTTTTAATTAAAATATATTTAGTTGTATATTCATTCAGACTTGAAATATAATTATATTTTACAGACTATATATACAGACTCCTGTTGTGATACTAGATTTGACCACAGAGTTTAGTTTTTTCGCACTCTCTCAGCAATAAAATGTGCTTGTGTGTGCAAGCACACAGCTTAAACTTGTATATTACCTAAAAAAACCTTAAAAACCCTTTGTTTGTCAGGTGATCCTTAATTTTCAAAGGTTGTGTTTTTTTTTGTGTTAGTATTTGTTATTATTTTTTGTCTTTATATGTACTTTTTAGCTAAATAAAAATTAAACATTTATTACTTTTATAAGTACATAGTAAAATATACACCTATTTTTCTAAAAAAGGATGTATTCCCAAGACACAATACATTTTTTGTGTTCAGGGGAAAAAAAATTTGCGATTTAAACCTACCATTTGAATTTAAAAAAAAATCAAAAATTGTCCAATATAATTATACAGGGTGTTTATTAAACATGCGGCAAAATTTAAAGGACTATTCCTTGGACTATTCTAAGGATATTTTGATGATTTTGGATAGCGCGCTGTGTTTCGAAGATTCAGGGCGAAAAAAATTTTGACTACAATAAATTATTACCAAAAATTACATTTATTGTTTCTTAATCTACAAAAACTGCCCCGCTCAGATACAAAAATCCATTCTCCTTACCGACTTCCGAACTCTTTAAAAACACCAGGATCGTTTCTGATTGCGTTACATCCGGCAATTATGCGATTTCTTAAATCTTCCACATCTTCCACTGAAGTAGTATAAACTAATGACATTAGAAGGCCCCAAAGGAAATAATCCAGGGGGGTTTAAGTCCGGGAATCGAGCAGGCTATAAGTGACGTTCACCTCGACCAATTCAGCGATATCCGTATGTTACTGATAAAAACTCTCGATTCAACATACTAAAATGCGCTGGTGTACCATCGTGCATAAACCACATTGCATTTCTTGTAACCAAAGGTACATCCTTCAGAAACTGAGGTAGGGTTTGTTCCAAAAAGTTGCGGTATACCTCGCCGGTAAGTCTTCCTGGCAGAAATACTGGTCCAATTAGGAAGTCACCTATAATTCCCACCCAAACGTTTAACGAGAACTAATGTTAAAAGCGAACTTCAAGCACCTCATGTGGATTTTCTTCAGCCCAAACATGGTTATTGTGAGAATTTCTTATTGCATTTCTTAAAAAGCTGACTTTTTAGGTAAAAAAGAATAAGCATAGGTAGTTGAGGTATTTGAACCAATCTGTGCAAAAGCCAATGACAGAATGGAATACGTGAAGGAAAATCTGTAGGATGAAGTGCCTAAACTCGTTGTAATTGGTATGGGTACAACAAGTCTCTAAAAATGTTCCAAATCGTCCCGTTACTTAAATTTAAAGTATTTGCAATTTTTTGAGTAGAGGTACCTGGATCTTCTTCTGTCATGGCCAGAACATTCTCTTTTACTTCTATCGTTCTTACTGTCATTGGCCTTCCTGGTCCTCCATTTTGCTTCGATGCTCCTGTTTCACGAAGTCGTTGATGTATACTTGGGAAGGTTTTTCTATTAAGCACATTACGATTGGGAAATCGGTTACTGTACAACCGCCTAGCTTTTAATAAATTGCCATTATCAAGTCCATATCCAGCCATTTATGATAGAGGACTTCACTAACAAGACTTTAAGTATTAAACACAGAAAATACACGCCCCATGGACAAAGTTTTAACCTATTCGACAAATGCAAAATGATCACTTACGAGACATATTCAAATAGAATGTTTTTCATCCCTTTGTAGTAATCGGAATAATGTTAAAAGATACCAACGGAATTGTTAGATTTTTTATTATTTGATAGGTCCAGTATAGTACGCTATACTTTTATTTTGGCTAAGTTAATAATTTTAAAATTACAAAAATTGGATGGTTAAAATTCTTCTTCGCCCCGTATCTTTGAAACAAAGCGTCCTATCAAAAATCATCAAAGAACAAAATATCCTTAAAATAGTCCAAGAAATAGTCCCTAAAATTTTTGCTGCATGTTTAATAAACACCCTGTATTACTTAGTTTTAATAATTGGGCAGTTTTAAAGAACGGGCCGCTAAGTAAATTTGATCCTAATTATATCTGGTCTTAATTGCGGTGTTAAGAAAAACTAATTTTGGTGCTATTTTAAGTCTCGTCTTGCAAGCAAGGTGGCTGTGACACCTCCAATTAAAGTTTGCTTAAACGACTATGGGAGAGTTATACAACGCCTATATGTTTACTTCAATTATGCTGTATTTGATAGGTTGGTTTTAATAGAAAACGTATTTTCATACTAAATTATTTTGAATAATCGTATTGAAATTGAATGTTTAAAAGCAGTTTATAAAAATAAAACTTCAATTTTTTTTTTAAATAGTAATTCTTTTTTATTTAAAATCTTAAATAAATTTTTATTTTCCTATATGATGCAGCATTACTCAAACAGCCGCTGTAGATTGTATATTGCTTGTTATAAATGTGAGGCAAGTTAAAAATATGCTATATAATGAAGATATCAGAGGAAGATTACACCCTTAAAATATTTATTATTTGCGTAGTTTTTGTGCATTTAAGCAATTTATATTTATTTAAAATAAAATACATATGAAAAATAATAGTGAAAAATACTGGCCTACGTGCGATTAAATATAAAACAGAAAGTGCACCAGTGGAATTTGGTTCATACTATAAAATAATTTTAAAATACCCCATTAAACATTTAAAAAATTACCCCAAAGGGATATGCTTTTAAATTAGTAAATATTTTGGTCTCTATTAACGTAGCGTTTTTTTCATTTGTGTTTGTGTATTATATAGAAAAAAGGACTTTTTTGTATATAGTATATACAGTTAAAATTTAAATGGCTTGTTAGATAATTTAAATTGTTGCATCGTTTAAGCAAATTTAAAAAATATATAAATGTAAGGCTATTTGGATAAGGTTAAAAGTATATTGCTTCTAAAAAATTGCCGAAAAGACTAGCTGACATCTTTAGAGGTCCATTTGCTACACTGGTAGGTAGGTGACTGACTGTCAGTTGTCGGCCCGCCATAAAAATAAAAGAACTCTTGCACTGTTATACCTATAGTAATTGTTTGTGGGTAGTATATTTAATTAGGATAATATTACATATTATTTATCATACAGCGGTCATAAAGGGGCCCTAAATGCAAATATTGTATACTATTTACATACACAACTTTAGGCTTGGTGTTTCAGTGTTAAATTTAAAAAAAATCATTGCATTAATATTGTTGTGTTTGCTTTTATAGTAAATAAAATTATATTTTTATTAGTTTTGTTTATATTTTTACTAATACTGCCACCAAACTATTGTTTATTTAACCACAATAAGCCCAACCAAAATAAAGTATTTTCTTTTTAACGTAGCAAGTTAAAAAGCACAAATTTATATTTATTTTTAATTGTTATCTTTTTTATATATATGTCAGGGAAAAAATAGGCCTTAATTTAGTACACCAGAATAGCCCTTTTATTTTGTGTGGCTTTGTCTTTTAAGGTAAACCAGCGATGGTAAAACAGTTTTTTTAAAGTAAACATTCTGAATTTGCAGACTCTTTTTGGAATAGGTGGCACCCTCATAGCAGAGTTGCATCTGCAGAGTTGCAGTTGTAAATGTAAAACAATATTTTTCATTTCTAAAATATCAATACATTTCGTATTAAGCGGTAAAAATAGGTATTGGTTGCGGCTGTAAATTTTGAAATAAAAATACTCTGTGACTGTGACTTCGTGAGTGAATTTATTTTGGCCTAACCTGAAACTTTTTAATCTTTGAAAATTCTTAGAATAGAAAAATATATTTAGCTACAAAAATATTAGGGCATTTGGGCACCCTCAATATATGTTATTTATGATTTTACGTAATTTATAAATAACCAGTTGGTTTTTGCACAACCGCTGGATAAATTTTAGTAATATATTATAGGTTTATAAATTTATATTTATTTCTACCATCTTACTTAATTGATGAGGCTTATCCAAATATTTTTCTAATAACAGTTGATTTTAGGTTTGTGTCGTTTTTTTTTTGTAACTGAATTAAAAGATTTGGAGTTTTTCAGGACATAAGCTGTTTTCTCGTATGCAGTCTATTACATGTATTTTTTTTTTTCGTTTTTCACCTATTTCCAAGTATCCAGAACCAATTAAATCGTACTGGTAATGATTGTTTTTTTTCTATGTTCAAAAATATCAACACATATTTTTGCCCTTTTTTTGTAGGTCATGCTATGGAACTCATAAATTTTTTAGGCTATTCCATTCATCGTAAAATATCGTATAGATCATGTGGTTTTTTATGACCTACAAGTATTTTTAAATATAAAATACCTAGTAGAATTGACATGTTTAGGGCGTAGTTCAGGGCAAAAGACCCTTGATTTTGGTGGGCCAGCCTAAACAAAACATTTTACTATTATTTATTTAGTGATTGTGCATACATCATTAGCTGGTTATTAATAAATTACTAAATATCATGAATATGATATCTTGAGGATGTAGGTCTCGGTAAATGCCCCAAGATTTTTGTAGGTCAATATATTTCGCAATGTTTGCTTCTTTAAATATTATATTTCAAGTAAAAAAGAAAAGGTTATTCGTAAACTTCATATACATTGTTAAATTGACATATTTCATGCATGCTACATGGAAAACGCATCACTTCTCAGAACTCTCAAATATAAAAAAGTTGTAGGTTACGTCAAATTAAATCCACTAACGAGATTTTAAAAAAGTACTTTAAATAATTTTTTTAAGCCGGACGCAATACCTAAAAGTGTATAAATTTAAACTTAGTTAAAGTTTATTTACATTTTGTTCCGCTGGTTAATTTAAAAAAGCGATTGCCACTTATTTTTTAAAAATTTCACAACAGACATCACTTGACAGGTCTAATTAAAGTATCTCATAAAAGACGACGGGATATGTCAAGCACCTTGACTATCCTCGTTTCTTTTATTTGATTATAACGGAAAGCAATATTACTTAAAATCTACTAATAAAAATATTTTGAACTGTGCCGGTCGGAAACTTTTGAAATTGAACTTTGGTTATTTCAGCAGACGCTGATATCAGAATCAAAAACAATTTTATTTTGTCCTAATTTTTTAAAGTAATAGACCCATTTGCAAATAATAAAATAACTTATAGTTGGCTTAAAGGGCTTCTAACAGTCTGTGACCTATTAAAAGCATCTTAAATTATAAAAAGAAAACTAGATATTTCTGGCTCATTTAACTAAAACTTTTACAAATAAAAGTTTATACCATTTTTAAATACAATAAGCGCAGGTATACATTTAAGGAATAATATATTATAGAGAAGCCATTAAAGTTTTAAGGTGGCCAAAAGGGTTTGATAATAAAAAAATTGTCTTAATTGTATTTACAGAAAATCACAAACCCACGTTTTACAGTTAAATTAGATTTGTTTAGTAGTAACTAGACTTTGCTTAGAAAAAGAAAAAATATTTAAATACGAAATGTGTTATAATGTAACATTAAACGTACTTTATTAAAAGAAAAACAGAGTTTAGTTCTTTTTTGATCTTTAGACCCACCTAAATATTGCAAAACATTTTTTAAATTCTAAAAAATTAACTTTTTTTTGGATTTTTTAATATTACCATAAGTTTTTACGTTTTTATTTATTTTGTGAAGCTCTTTGACATTGTGATTTTTTTTGTTAATTTAAGTAAAAAGGTTTACAAATATTACTCGTCAATTGATGCCTAAATTAGAAACAGTATCCTTTTAAAGATCGTTTTATTATTAATTTTTTTTTTCTGAATTAATTTACGTTTTAAGCAACTAACCTGACAAATGTCAATGGTAATTGAAAAAAATCTATAGTTGAAGTAAAGAATGTTACTAACCCGCTTTTAATAGATTATAACAAAGTATTGCTTTCACCACTTCATATCAAACTTGGTTTGGTTGATCTCGGCATAACCACCAGATAGAAATACTTTTAGTTACCTGTGTTCATGCTTTTCAAAATCATTTGATGCAAAGTTGAGGAAGAGTATGTTTACGGGATTTAATAAAAGGAAACTGATTAAAGATGCAGACTTTAAAAAAATACAGTCAAGCCTTTTACCTAACTCAAAAGATCCTAGTTATAAAAATATTGCCCAAAAAATGTTAAAAAGCCGCAAAAACTTATGTGATATGAGTTTGGAGGTTTACTTTTTGAATACCCATATAAATTTCTTTCCCAAGACTTAAGTAAGAAGTAAGGTTAATGGTTTCATTAATACTAAAAAGAGATTGAAAAAAGATATTAAGGCCGTTGGGACTCAGTATGACAGCGAACTCCTGCTAGATGACTCACCAAGATAAAGTTGAAATTTATAAAAAAACAATAAAACGCAGCTTCTTCTAAAAAAAGCAAAATTTACACCCAATACGAAGCTTCTATAAATATTTGTATACTTGTGTTTTACTTTAATTATTATGGGGTAAATAAAATTTTATATGATAGTAAAGATCATTTTATTTAATTTTCTATTTATATTTTAACAACGTGTCATCTGAATTTGATAAATGTGACGTGAAAGGTATATTAAAAATATAGTTTTATATTACCTTTACGATAAATGTAACAAAACCTAACACTTTAATAAAAAATACCTATAAAAAGACTGTGTAATACTTAAAAATAAACCATCAACGAAAATGAAATTTTTGCTAAATTTATAATAAAGTAACTTATTTATTTAGCAAATACAAATTCCAACACCTTTCCATAAAAGAAATTCTTTGATACTTGACGTGCAAAAAATATACTATCTAAGAGGCTTTTCCAGAGTCCCCGTTATCATAAATTTGGAGATTAAATGTACCGGATCAGTTTTCCTTAAGTAAAATGCGTCGGTTCTTTTGTATAAACCCATTTCAGTATATATAGAAAAGGTCCAGCACCGTAAACATGATCTTTTAACACAAAAACCTTAAAAGCAGGCATGGAAATGGCAGAGAATTCTGCTCCGACAAATGGGATGTTTTTTACACCGGAATTCCTCTGATAGTCGTATAGCTGGAACACAATAGACGATACTAGGAGTAATCTAAATTACAAAACCATAATATTATCTGCGACACGACAAAATACAGGAGCGGTTTTAAATTTTATTATTAAAATAGCCTATAAAAATCAAAACTTTTGCAAGTATTTTTAATAAATACTGTATATCTAAACTAATTTGAAGTCATTTAATACAGAACTACATGGTAACCTACCCGAAACCGCTTTTTTATCTATAAAAAAAGATTTAAAAAAAATGAAAATTTTACGGTATACTAATGTCAATGGAAGCAAACTGGCTAAAATATTTACAGTTTGTGGCACCTGCGTTTATACCGGTAGTAGGTGTCAACTTGCTTGTATTCAATAAAACATTTTTCTTTTCCTAGGGGCCGTCTTAATTCACTACCGGAGGCAGCGCAGCCTCCTGGGCCTTTTGTGCCTAATAAATCTTCCTTTTTTTATACTTATTATTCAACCACTCTTGTTCCTTTTACAAGGCTGTATAACCTTAAGACTGGTTGGTTAATATATTTCTGTGTAAGAATGGCCGTATTTTGTAGTTCAACACTTCACATTTGCACAAAATGTGATAGGCTGTTTCTTTCCCCTCATGGCACATTCAGCAACTTGGGTCCCCATTGTATGAACCTATCTTGTGTAGGTGTCCTCTTCGGTTATTGCGCTCTGACAGAAACCCTACTGTTTTGCGAAGTCTTTTTTTTCTAACTCCTAATATATAATTACATTTTTAGATTCTACATAAGATTCCAATCATATATTTTTTTCTTGCTGAGGAGAAGATAAAATGCTTTTACGCATACCGCGGTCGATTTTATGTGACCGCCAGTTTTGTCGGACTAATCCAAAATTGGTACTACCTACTAAAAAAAACCCTCCTTTATGTCACCAATTATCAGCCACCGGAATCCACTCTCGCATTGCTTCAGGGGGGGTGTTGTCTTTTTGACTTTCTGTTCTTCTATAGGCTTTCTATTTCTTTTGTTTCAATTATTTTTCTTATCTTTCCGTAGACGTTCACCCAGCAAGTTTTTGACATGCATAGATGATGGCATGTTTGCTATATTAAATTCCAGCCCTGTTTGCTAAACGTATATAATTCTAACCTCTTCCCACCTGGGGCAGATGAATAGGGTATGTTCTGCATCATCTACGCCGTCGCAGTAGGTACATTCCTCTGTTTCAGCCATTTTTCTGTCATATAAGTACTTCCTAAAGCACCCATGTCCTGATAATGCTTGAGTTAGATAGTAGTTAACCTCTCCATATTGGCGGTTGATCCAAGTCTGTATTTCTGGTATGAGACTGTTAGTCCAGCGACTTTGTTGAGTTTTCCCAGCTGTTCTGCCATCTTTCTATTAAGTTCTGTCTGGCTACATGTGATTCCACTCCTGTGTATTTTTTGTGTCTTTCACTAATTAAGTATTTTATAGGTGGGTAGTTTTATAGACATAAGCTTCTGAAGTCTAGCTAGTTTTCTTATATTTGTTTTTGATTTGTTGTGACTGCACCAAACAGGTGCTGCGTATAACATTAGCGAGTGAACTACTTCTGCCATTACTCTTCTTTTTGACGCTCTTGGTCCACCTAAGTTAGGCATAAGGCACGTCAACGCTGGGAGAATATTTTAGGGGTCATATCTTTTACCTACGTTTAAGCGTTTTTGGCCTATTTAAGTTTTTACGTCACAGATAACGTTAATAACATTTTTCTAAAATAATCATTAATTTTATCTATAAGTAATCTGCATTAGAATTTTTTGTTGAAAATAACCTACTTTAACAGATTTTTTACAATATTTTGATAAGATTAAAAACTAAAATGAGATAACCGCAAAAAATCTTTTTTTTATAAAAACTTTGCCAGTTTTTGTTAGGTTGTCTATTTCAAAAAGGTTTAATTTTTTATATGTTTTTAATTTAATATTTTTATATAGTGATTTTGCTGCTAATTTAAAGTTTTGATATATTCCTGTTTAGCTAGTATAGTTTATATTTTCAGTTGACTATATAGCAGTAAAAACCAATCGCTACAATAATTGTGTCACCTGTCTTTACTTACTATGAACCTTATAAGTTAATATGGCGAGGTAATTATTTAAACGATAAATATTTAAATCTATTTATGATTTATAAAGAATGATAAATTTGTGTGAAGAACATGAGACATATTTGCCATTCATTGTCTGTATATGCATGAGCCGTCACCATGTGCTGTAAAGAAAAATATCAAAATATATAAGACTATTTAAAAATGTCCCTAAAATAAGCAGCGTTAGAGAAATATGTATATCAAAAACCACTTTCTCGCTTACCTTATCACTTTTTTGATTAGTAATATAAAACCCGTTTATTAATTAAAAAAAAATAATAATAATCTTCGTTTGTATAATTTAATCTGATTAAATAGCCACGGTCATAACCTATGACAGGTGACAAAATTTCAGTAGCAATTGTTTTTTAACACCATCATAGCCAACTCTAAGCATAATAAAACTTTGAATAAGCAAAAAAAATGCCATTTAAAAATATTAAATTTTGGCCTTTAGTCAAAAACTTAAATTTATAGAATTAAGCTGATTTGGTTGCAGGCTTTAGAGGCATTTAAAAAAATAAACCGTCTTTCATTCTTAAAGCTCTTTATATTTTAAAAAGTCAATTTAAAACTGTACTAAATTTTAAATTTAAAAATCTGTCATAAAAACTTTAATTTCGTATTTTCTGAACACTTTATACTCGTTTTATATTTGATTAATTAAATTACTAGGAACAAAACAAAAGATATTGTCTTAACCGATTTTTCTTATTGTAGTATACAAATAGAAATTTTGAATTTTAAAATCTTTAATGCTTTGCGACAAATGAAAACTTTAATATTAGAAAGGCCCATCGGTTATTTAATATTAGTGTGACATTAAAAATATATTAAAATAAATACTACAGTACAAAAAGAAAATTTAACCCTATTATTATCTCTAAAACAACAAAATTAAAACATTATAAGCAAGCACAGGCTTGTAAAATATGTAACCAAATTATTCTAGTTTGAATATAACATACTTTGTACTTAATTTTTTTTCCTTAATAACTTTAAAGTTAAACAAAATTACTTTACAAAGACGGCTGGTAATTTTATCGTAAAAGATGGATTTTGTTTTTTTACAAAAAGAAAAAACAACAATATTAAATTGCAAATTAATTATACTTTCCACGACGTAGACTAAGTTAATTACAAAGATAGGTAATAATCCAATTATTTTGGGTCCACATCTAAATTTGCAAACTAATTATTAGTGTAAAATTCATATACGAATGTTTTTATTTTTTGCCGTCTCTAGAAAAAAAAATTAATTATATAATAATTCTTACTAAATTGATTCCTTAAAATTATACTGTAAATAGTTTGCTTACATAAAAATTATTTAAAAGAAGTCTGTCATATGTCAGACGCAAAATTTGATCGCCTATATATTAGCCTTGTCAGAAGACTGGAAATAAAACAAGAAGCCAAACCTAAAAATATATTTTTTTGCAATATCTTGTAACTACTTTTTTAAGAAAAAATAGGCAATTTTTCGCATCGGTTATTATTAAAATAAACCAAGAATCAATATAATAATAAGTTTTTTTTTTTTTTTTTTTTTTTTTTTAAAAAAAAAAAAAAAAAAAATCGAAGACTGGAAATAAAACAAGAACCAAACCTAAAAATATATTTTTTTGCAATATTGAACTATTATTTAAAAAAAATAGGCAATTTTTCGCATCGGTTATTATTAAAATAAACCAAGAATCAATATAATAATAAGTTGTCATCAACCTTAGTTTAAATATTATAATTATCAATATGTCTGTTATATTTTATAATAAAAAATATTTCTTATTAACATTATAAAAAATGTTTAAGAAATATATAATATATATAATATATATATATATATATATATATATATATATATATATATATATATATATATATATATATATATATATATATATATATATATATATATATATATATATATATATATATTATATATACATATATAATTATATATAAATTTTTGTTTATTTAATGCTAAATAATGTCCCAAAGAAAATCCTGAGGGTTTAAATAGTAAAAGCGAATATCCCATTCTAAAAAATAAAGCTATTTTTTTTTAAACAAACCTTGAAACATGTATTGAATTAGAAGTTAAAATTTGTTTTTTGATAGTGTATAAGAAATTTTTTTCAATCTGTATTTCCTGCATAAACTTTACTTTAGATCCTACATGATTTACTTCTTTTATGACAAGAAAAATATTTATTTGCAATGCTCTTTCCACATTCAAACACCGCTTCCCGTGAGATCAATGACGTTATGGAACGCCAGGTATGTTTAGTATTTAGAAATTAAGCAACGTTTGGTAAGGTTCGGAATCCACGTTAAACTGTAGGTTTCATCTGAGTGGGGTTGTTCAGAGGTTAACTTATTTGGATCCCTCTGTGATGGCACTACCCCATCGAAAAGTTGGGTTAAGCATCTAAATGCCAGGCACTCCTGGTACCTAGTACCTAGGCTTCAAAAAAGCCTTCGTGTGCTGTCATTAACATTTAAAAACCTTTGGCATTTATGATTTTATCCAAAAAAAACCCACTGTCATAAGAGTATGTCACTTACCGATGTGTTGAAGGGGACTTGACGTTTTTTAAAGATATTTCCACGGCTCTTGCCTTAAGGAATCAAGATTTTTGTGGCTCCCTAAGCCCATATTAATAAAAAAAACATAAATATTCTTTTACTATGCATTTTATTACAATACTTGTTTAGAAGTCCCAGACTTCACTTTGTAAACTAACTTATCCCTAAGGGGCATAAAATAAGGTACTTTTTAAATATCACTAAAATATAAAACCTGCTGCCTATACATTTTTTTTGTTTAGCTCTTAAAGTTTTGTGTTAATAAACCATATCTTACTTTATTTATTACACCTACGTAAATAGTTTTAATAATATTTTAAAAATTTTTGTTAAAATATAAACTACACAGTCAATACCAACCATAATGGTCACCTTTCAACTTTACCTTTTTTGATTTAAAACTAAATCCACGCTTTTAAAATTTGCAATATCCATCAAATCTATAAACTTTACCTCTACTTCGTAAACTGCATAAAATGACGTCACAAAGGTGAAGTCAAGGACTATTCTTTAAACCCACGTAAATAGAGTTAGAAGGGTAAAATTTAAAAATACGTTTAAAAGACATCAATGATTTAAAATTAAATTAAATGGTTTTTTCTGTTGATAGAAATTCACGAGCAAAATAGAATTAAATGGAGTACAAGTTCAAATTTACTTCGTTTTTTTATTTTTTTGTTTTTTACTTTGAGTTTTTCCAAGAACTGAAATAGTCTAAATACTATTAACAATGTTATTTATGATACTTATGTTTTGCTGTATATACTATGGGTAGCCTTTGACAGCTTTTCAGTTAATTTGTCTTTCTGATCCACAGATCCTTAATTTCTATAAAACTGCTTTGTATAAATTTGGTTATTGTGAATAAAGTGTTTTTATATTCTGATGGTTTATACTTCAGGCATTTTGTGAAGTGGTATATTACAACAAGAGATCCATTATAGGTACTTCTAAATACGCAAAGGCTATCAAAGTAAAACAATTAATACATAGATAATAATGACATTTGTCACAAAAAGCAGGATAGTATGAGCCACTTTCTACTTCTCCACTGCACTTCTAGCAAGTGGCCGTAATACAATAACAATAAAGATTAATTGTGCTATACGACCTATATACCTAAACTTTTATTAATAAAGAGTTTGTACTAAGATACACAGAAATTTAAATTTTTAAAAACGGTTTTTTAATTGGGTACTTCTTGTTTTATCTAAACAAAAACAAGAACTATTTTTCTATCAATTCACCATATTCTGTATTTTTAAAGTTTCGTTAATATACAATAAAGCTGGCAAATGGAAATTATAGTTATAGTAGGCATTCAAATTTAGCGACATGTCAGCCGTATAAAATTATTTGACCAGACCGTAATAGAAAGTATCATTGTCAAATTAAAGGGAAAACTAGAACTAAAACAAAAAAATATCTAATATTTAAAGCAATGGTTTAGGGGTAGTGGTAAAAACTGCGTGCTCGCACTGGGTCACTGCATTTTAGTTTGATATACTTTAATTTGCATTACCAGGTGAAAATTTTGCGTCTTTTCTTCTAAATATTCAAAAAATGCTGCTGTAGGATTTTTTTAAATAAAGAGAAATCTTTATACAATGTTAAGCAGCATCTTTTTTTTGTTTTTAAAAACAACGTTAATTAACCTGTTTTAAATACAAAAGCCTGTTTACTGAAAAGTAATTAATTACATATAATATAGTTGTTTGCTTTTCATTATTTAATATATATTTTTAAAATTTTTGTACGTGGTCTGTTATAAATATAAAAATTTTAAAATGAATAAACTAAGTTACTGTAATTTTAATATTACATTTAAAGATACTAACAATTACTAAAACTAAATAATAAGGGACTTTATTCAACAAAAAAAGCTGTAAAAGTTATGTTTTCAAGACCATGCGACAAAAAAAATATAAAAAGTATGTTAATTTCATCAAGTTTGTTAAACAAAAATTTAAATAGTTGATTAGAATAAACAATATAAAATAAAAATATGTTTTTAAAGGACAAAAAAACGCTTTTTTTACGAAAAAGTAACCAAAATATACAATTCTAATATGGCTGCGGACTTCAATTATTCGTACTATTGATTCTTTAAGTTTCTATGTTTTGGTACTTTGGTGCAGTTTTAATTTATTTAAAGAGTACTGCAAGTCCACTTAGGTTCTCACAACAGGGTAAGTATAATTTGTTTCTTATCATTCCCAATTATCTCTTAAAATATAAATTCCGGATGTGATATGTTAAAAATAATTTTAAAATAGTTTTAAAAATTATAGCACTACTAAATGAAAATAATTATTTATGCAACAAGGGCAAAAAGCACAATTATTTTGCACAAAACGTAAAAATTGTCAAACGAGACCGTGTGTCGAGTTTGACCACATTCAAGTGCAAAAAAGAACTTTTTGTCCGTACTGCGTACAATATTTTTTATACATTTGTCCTATTTAAAGATCAAAATATAGGTAGGTATATTATAGCAATTGTCAGTTATATCTATCTACAGATATTCTTATTTTAATGGGCATTATTGTGTTTTGACGGTATTGTTACACTGTAATAACGATATGTGTTAAATTATATTTTAAATTGTAATAAATGCAACACATAAGCGATTTCAACCCTCCGGCGGGCGCGCTAGCGGTAAATACAACGCAAACTTATATTTTTTCTTAAAATTAAAATATACTGACCTCTGTAATATTGTAAGTCTATGTATTCGTTGTTTATGTTATTGGCTTCACCTACCCATAATATTGGTGACCTACGCATTTTCAGTGACTTTTTACCGACGTAAAATTTGAAGCAAGTAGAATTTGCGGTGTGTTTGCCGCAGCGCGCCCAGTCATGTAAGTTGTTTTTTTAATTGCTAAATTTTGCAAATATTGTATAATGTGCAATTTACGTGCTTGTGTACGGAAATTATTGTGTTTTCTAATATCCAGACTTCCAATTTGTAAAATAAATAGTGAGATTTTATAAAATCTAAGGTCACGTTAAGGATTAACACCCGATGAGCTAGAAAAAGTATGAGAAGTTGTTAGAGAATTAGGCAAAGAAATAAATAATGATCCAAGAGATAAGTGAATTTTAAGTTTGATAGAGATGATAATGATAATAAAATAGACACAAAGAAATGATGACACAAGACTTACATATCGTAGATTCTAAGCAGTCGGCAAAGGAAATCGATGAGGTCTCAGACGATGACCAAAAAAGCCACCTTGAAGATGATTTCCATTTTTTCGTAGGATGCGATAATGAAACAGTTTTAATAGGCAAACGTATTTCAGTTAAAAAAGTAAAAGCGAAAGAATATAAAAATATTACCTGGTCCTAAAGCAAGTGCTAGAAATATACATAAAAAATTGACGCCTTTAGATTGTTTCTTACCGACGAAATGATTGATGATATAGTAAGAAGAACAAACATAAATATTAAAAAAAAGAAAAGACCCAATATAAACTATTTAAGAGAGATGGATTGCAAAGACACGACAAAAAATTAAATAAGAGCTCTTTTATGTGCATTATATCTGATTGGGACAAAATTTAAATGGTACAGGAATAATATCGTCAAGTGTTTAGAATGTAACCAGGAGGAACAAATGAAAGTTAATTAATATTAGTTTCTTCGACAGTTTTTTTAGGTTTCTATTAAAGTTTATGTTATGTTTTTTAGCACACCTATGTTTGTGTTAAAATGCTTAAAATTATTTACTTAATTGAATAAAACTATTAAGTACTATATATGTGTCTTTTCCTACAAAAAAATTTTTCTTAGCTGTAAGCCAAAAACGCAAAGAACTCTATGCGGTGTGATAGCCGCGGCGCGCCCTTTGGTGTAATTCTAAAAAGCGCTCCTGCCGAAGGGTTAAAGAGGTTTTAGATGATGTGAGGGTAGAAGCTTAAGGGGCTATATCAAGACTACTTTCAATGAAGTCAAAACTAATATACGAAGCGGCTTATAAAAGATTGAAGGTAAGGTGTCAATTAAAAAATTGCACTAATGCAACAAAGTCTTTTTTGTACTAGTGCAAAAAAATATCACTTTTTTTAACATAACATATAAAAAAGTATTTTTTGCACGATTTTAGAAAAAGTAAAATATTCTATGATCACCGTAGTTAAAACATTGCTTTGCCCCTTTTCCAGCAGTCGTGTCCCAAGAAACGGGTTTGGATTTTGATGAGTTTTTTATTATTTATGTTTTGGTACTTTAGTGCAGTTTTAATTTATTTAAAGAGTACTGCAAGTCCACTTGGGCTCTAACAACAGGGTAAGTATAATTTGTTTCTTATCATTCCCAATTATCCCTTAAAATATGAATTGCAGATGTGATATATTAAAAATGATTTCAAAAGGGTTTTAAAAAATAACAGCACTACTAAATGACAATAGTTATTTATGCAGCAAGGGCAAAAAGCACAATTATTTTGCACAAATCGTAAAAATTCTGAAACGAGACCGAGAGTCGAGTTTGACCACACCTCAGTGCAAAAAAAGAACTTTTTGTACGTATTGCATACGTATTTTTTTTTAAAATTCGTCCTATTTAAAGATTAGATTATAGGTAGGTATATTATATAAATTGTCAGTTATATCTATCTACAGATATTCTTATTTTCATTAGCATTATTGTGTTTTGGCGGAATTGTTACACTGTAACAACTATAAGTGTCAAATTGTATTGCAATCTTGCTATATTTAAATCAAGCATAAATGCAACATATTAGCGATTCCGAATAGGTTTCAGATGATGTAAGGGTAGAAGCTTAAGGGTATTTAGACTTATTTCAATAAAGTCAAAACTAATATACAAAGCGACTTATAATAGGTTGAAGGTATGGTGTCAATTAACAAATTTCACTAATGCAACAAAGTGTCTTTTTGTACTAGTGCAAAAAACATTACTTTTTAAACATAACATATAAAAAGAGTATTTTTTTGCGCTATTTTAGAAAAAGTAAAATATTCTATGATAACCATTACTTTGCCCCTTTTCCAGTCCCAAAAATCGGTTTCGGATTTTGTTGGGTTTTTTATTATTTATGTTTTGGTTTGTGAATGGCGAATATTTAATATTAAGAAACAAAATATGCCCTATTTATAATACAATATTGGGTAATTTTCTCGAAAGTTGCCTCCTCTCCGATTTTGACCAAATTTGGTAAACGGTGTTTTTTGGGGGCGCTGATTACGAATCTGAAAAATATTTTTTTGGCAACGTTTCGTTTTCATCAAAGTTGAAAATCAAACTAACCTTATTTACACTATTTCTCCTTCTTTTGCACAAAATTCTTGATTTTTATACTAAATTGGCACAGAATATTTTACAAACACTTTTTAAAAACTTGTTTTTATATTTATTTTACACCTTTTTTCCATTTAATTGCAAACCTCCGCTTTCACACGCCCCAACGTGGCCGCAACCATGTATACACTAGGAATTTAATAAGCAAATATGGCCGCTGTCTTTGAACTTGAAAGTGCGAAATTTAATAGAAAAAGGTGTAAAATTAATAAAAATACAAGGTTTAAAAAGGTGTTTATAAAATATTATGTTCCACTATAGTGTTAAAATAAATTGTGTACAAAAAGGGGAAATATCGTGAAAATGAGGTTAGTTTGATTTGATAATGAATATCTCAGAAATGAAACCTTGCCGATTTTTTTTTCAGATTCGTTATCAGCGCCAATTACCAAAATTTTATTTATTTTTGTGCTATACCCAAAATACATGCTTATTTTAATATTTTATATTTTCTTATTTAAATATGTATATTTGATTAAAGTAACAAATAGTAGACCGTCAGCCCATCAAAAAAAAAAAAACCAATCAGTCCCAGTATCCCTTTTAAAATAGTAAATATTGGTAATGGGCTGATCAGTTATTAATAAATTTTACAGAATGGCTGCTAGTAATTGACTAGAAAATAGACCTATATAGTAAAAAAAAACCTTTTGTTACAGTTATAAGCGATAAATTACCTTTAAAAACTTTAATCATTTAGATACGATTTTTTCAAGAGTACTATTTTTTAACTAAAGTCAATGTCGAGCTTGGCCGTTACGACGACAGGCATACAGACCTGCATGTATGCCGACAATTTTTAGCCATATATTTTTCATCAAAATTTCGTTTGGTTTAGATGATATATTAAGTATTAATTGATTTTATTTGTCTTTTTTCCAATTCTAACTTAAACTAATTGCAATTATCCTGTAAAACTTATGAATAAATGAGCATCGTAGCGTCAATACTTACTATTTAAAAGGGAATACTGGGTACGATAACCCCCTTTTTTTCTTCAATTGGCTGACGGTCTATACCTACTTCTATTTAAAAAAAATAAAATATTTAAAAACAAAACTTTAGCACTACCAAAAATAATTTTGTATTAAATTATTTTTTGAATTTTAAGCACAAAACATATATCTGCAAATAGGTCCAGAAAACAGCGTCGAACACATAAAGTAGATAATTTTATTTTTCATTTTCTTGTGTTTTCCCATTTTCATTTATGCAATTCTTTTCACGTTTTCTCGATGTTCTACTTCAAAATGATATTACAAAATAGGTGTGCATTTTGTAGCAGCGTTGGAGGCCATATCAAATTTATTCTACTGGAATGCTATAAGATAAATCTTCATAAAAGGTAAGTTTTTCCAAGTGTTAAAAGCAAAAGCCCCGTTGAGTGTTTGAATAAAATTTTGTATATTAACCTAAAATAATAACTGCCTTTTAGTATACTTCCAATAAACTAAAAAAAGTATATATGTTTTACAATTTTTTTACAGACCTATCAAAAAGTATGTTTTTGAAAAATTATTTAATGCTGAAAAATCCAAATTTTTGTTGTTGATAAGAGTAAGTCAACACAAACAAAAAATATACATTTAATAGTTAGGAACAAATTCCCAACAATGCCACTAAAATCAACAAAATTTTATTGCCTTATACCCTGCATATATAAAAATTAAAAAAGAACATAAATATTCAGGGTGCCACAGATTCGAGTACATGCATGGGGATCTCGGAAACCGTAAGAGATACGAAGTCGGTTAAATTATGGCAAAGTTGCGCATTTAGGTGCCTAACAACATGCCGATTAGAAAGGTGTAAAATTCCGAGTACTTCCGGAGATATCCGGAAAAAAACCGAAATTTGCTGATTTCGTTTTTATTTTTTCCTGACGTTATTTAAATAGATATGGATAAACAAAAGACACTTTCTCATGGCCACTTCTTAAGCTCTACAAAACAGCGTTGAGAGATTTTCTGTACGACGTTTCGTTTTCGTTAGACCCTCATCAACTTTATTTTTTTAAATGCGGCACTCAATTGTTTATTGCATTTTTTTGAAGCAGTTAACATCCCAATTACAATGATGTATAACACTTAATATTTTTCTGTTAAATAAACATATTTTCCATAAGAGACAATGAGTAAGACAAGGAACGCACACCATTTCTTATAGGGGCGTTCCATATTTGTTAATAAATATTAAGTGTTATACATTTTTGTAATTGGGATAATAAGAGGTTCAAAAAAATTAAATAAAAAACCCAGGTCTGTATTTAAAAAAAAAGTTGATGATGGTCTAACGAAAACGAAACGTCATACAGAAAATCTCTCAACGCTGTTTTGTAGAGCTTAAAAAGTGGCCATAAAAAAGTGTCTTTTGTTTATCCATATCTCTTTAAATAATGTCAGGAAAAAATAAAAACGAAATCAGCAAATTTCGTTTTTTTCCGGATATCTCCGGAAGTACTCGGAATTTTAGAACTTTCTAATCGGCATGTTGTTAGGCACCTAAATGCGCAACTTTGCCATAATTTAACCGACTTCGTATCTCTTACGGTTACCGAGATCCCCATGCATGCACCCGAATCTGTGGCACCCTGTATATCAGCTTATTATTTTCTTTAATGAAAAAGTATCACCGTCAAATGCTAGGCCAATGTATCTTATTACCAGATGCCAATCACTTTTATTTTAACCAAAAGTGAAGTATATTTTTATGTTTTAAATAAAGAATTTTGTATATTTTTTAAGACTCGAATTTTACAAAATACATAGATTTGCATAAAAATTTGGGATTAGGCTTACTTTACCCTCCTCTTTAAAATCTATATTATGCCTATGGGCGCTCTTTATTTTTTAGGGGTGGAAAATACTTTTTATTGCTAAAACCTATAAACAAACACTAAAGCTTAAGTGAAGTAATATTTGACTCAAATTAGTTAAAAAAGTAGTATTTTGTTTCTTTGAAACAATATTTAAAATATTTTAGCCCTTAAAAATAGTTCCCTAATATAATTAAAAAAATCATTTCCCTAAAAAATTAATATATTATCACAGTGTATTGCATGAAAATTTGGATTTAAGATTAACTCACCCTTTTTTTTTAAATCTCCATTATATCCCACTTAATTTTTGTTACACAGTTAATTAAAAAAAATAATAAATAATTTAGAAAACTACAATTTGATACCGTGATCAGTTTTACGTATCTCCCTTAGTTTTCAAGTTATTTTCAAGAAAAGGTCATTTTTTATTAAAATTTTAAAATTTGATTATTACTTGCAGCTCCATTTTTTTCAAAATTAAGCAATTAAAATCGGTTAAAATTTTAGAATGTATTTAGGATACAGAGATAAAGAGAATAAAAAGGGCTATAAGTCATTATAATTAGGGTGGTAATTATGTGGCTCTTTTCGAAGATTTTTGCATTCAAAAAATTTTGGTCTAACCTTATTTTAATCATAACTCACTTAACTTTAAAGATACATACCTAAAAAAAAAAGGAAAGGTATTTACAAATGCTTCAAAAAAGTTATTATTAGTTTTCTTCAAAAAATACGTAGATTTTGCATTACTTGTCTTTGAAACTCTGCACTTTTGTGTTCGATGAATAACAGCTAGCCTTTAACAAACAACAACTTTGTTTGTATTAGTCCCTCAGCAATTACAAAAAAAACATTTCATTTATTTTTTAAATGCTACAATTTTTGTATTTACAGTTTTTTTTTGATAAAATGCATACTTACCGAGTTATTTGCAAAAAAACTATTAAAAACATTAATTTTATTGAAGAAAAACTCCGACTTTCAATCGCAAATAATTTAAAAGATATACATTTTAAAAAAAAAATAAAACGTTTTTTGCTTAGAAATCATTTTTCTGTTGATTTCTGTGATTAAAATATAAAAAAAATACCACCCTCGAGATGGTTTGGCAATCACTTTCAAGGTAAAGGCGCCCTTGGGCATGATATAGATTTTGATCCCTGGGCTGTTCCTAATCTACTGTCGAAATTTCAAGTCATTTTATGCATTTTAAAACTATTGCTAGGCAAAATGGCAAAAATAGAAAATTATACAAGTTTTATATCAGGAGGCGCTTGTAGAATTCGAATCTTGAAAAATATTCAGGATGTTCTATTTGAAATCTTAAAAGTCACATCATTTCCGTTAAAACAGAAAATGACAGACAGAAGTCATTATATACAAAATCCTAAAATTTGAAAGCTCTTTGTTTTTTATTCAAGAAAATAAAAGGTTGGCTAGTGATTTCGTTATCACCCACTATAATGTAATAACTTAATACTTGCATGTATTTAATTAGAAAACTTATTAACAACATTCTATAATTATAGCTAAGGATTCAAGGATTTGTTAGTTGTTGTGTATTTTTTTTTGCTTAAAATTATTGCATATTTTCTTAACAATAAATGCATCTGGGCATAAAGTAAAATGAAAATAAAGAAAATGAAATAAATAAAAGACTAATATGCAGGGTGTCCAAAAAATACTTGTACAACGTTTAATGACAGGCTCCGGACGTCATAATAAGTCGATTTGAGCGAACTCATCGTGCAAATCGATTTTAATAATTTTTGGTGATAAATCTTGGGTTATAAAATGACGTTTGCTGTTGGTATAGCTATCGACTGTACTTAACCTTAAGTATGATAAACGTGACGTAATATGTAGTTATATCTTCTGATTTTTTATGTCATTAACTTACTGACGAATCAGATATTTTGTTCCAGTAAAACAATGTACTTGGAAGATTTTTCATTACTGCCAAATGTTGCTGGGATAAGTCGTAATGCCAGAAAAAAAATATTTTCAATAACGTGCTCAGGCAAGATATTTTATTAATAATAAGGACAACTGAAATAAATCAAAACATTATTTAAGCAAATGTGCCAAAATAATAATCATTTTGTTGAATACACTTATTTACACATCTTAAAAAATAAATTTCAACTTTATTTAACATCTCGGGATTATAAAGATGGTTGCTTGCATTTAAAATTTGTTGCCATAATTTTTCGCGCGTGTTCACAAGAGTCTTATAAATTTCTGTTTTAAGAGCACCAAAAGAAATCACACATATTTAGGTCCAGAGCACGTGGCGGCCATCGTACTGGTGCATCATTGCCTTTTCCAATCCGCCTATAAGGGCATTGGTCATGAAGGTATCGTCAAACAGACACAGAAAAATGAGGTGGCGCTCCACCATGCATATTCCACAGTCCCTGCCAAATTATAAGGGACAAATATTCCAGAAGAATTGGCAAAGTGTTTGCAAAAAATAAGGTAAATTATTTCATTTAATTTGTCTGGCAAATTTAAATCATATATTCTTCTGTCCCGAATAAATTGACAAAATGGAAGCCGCTGGAGAGGATTATTGGGCAATAGTTCCTTAACTGTTTAGACGTAATAAGGGTGCAAAAATTGTTTTTTTAATATAATTTACGGTGGTTTTAGAAACCTTACTTTCCAACCGCCGTGTACTGATCCTTCTTCAACTCTTAACAAAATTTCCTCTTTATTTTCAACAGTTGAGTTGTTCGATAACGCCTTTACCTTCAAATTTTCATTTAAAGCTACCCGTTTCTTGAAGACGACGTTCAATTCTTGCAAATGTTTGGTGATTTGGTATACTACGGTCAGAAAATCTCTCCATGTAAACCCTAACACTTTGACGTCCATTTCCTTGACGAAACCCGTACACCAAAACCATGTCAACTTTTTCGGAGTTCGAATAGTTGTCCATATTTAATGTATACGTAAAATATTTTAGAATTTAAAAATAGTGTCCTAAATGTTTAAACTCTGATAACAATTTGTCACCAGAAATACTAAATGTCATAACAACGAAAAAAAGATACATAATAAAGTCACCAGCAAACAATGTTTAGTAATAACCTCTTATTACTATTAATAAAATATAATGCTCGAGCCCGTAATTGAAAATATTTTGTTCTGATATAACCACTTATCCTAGCAAAATTTTGCAAGAGTAGAAAAATCTTCCAAATACATTGTTTTACTAGAATAAGGTATTTGATTTATCAGTAAGTCAATGGCATAAAGAATCAGAATATATAACTACATATGACGTCACGTTTATAATACTTTAGGTTAAGTACAGTCAATAATCATGTCAACAGCAAACGTCATTTTATAGCCCAAGACTCATCACTTAAAATTATTGAAATCGACTGGCACACTTTTGAATAATTAAAAAAACAATATTTTTATTTAATCTTTGACGGCCTCTGCAGGCTAATCGAAGCAATTTTGAATACAGGTAAGTCATAAAACTTTGTACACGTATTTTCCGGACACCCTGTATATAATAATATAATAAATAAATTGCCAGTTTAATTTTATGGTTTAAGTTTTAACTAAACTTGTTATACTATCGGTGTCCCATAAATTAAATCATTTTACTTTCACCCTTATCCCCATATAAGCGCTCTCAATGTTGCAAGCTGAACTAAACCACTTTTATCCAAGCTTTACTATTATAGCCGAAATCTTTGCATATGAAAATCCATCAAATCAAAACTTTGCTCTACTTTGTAAACTGCATATAATGACGTCATAAAGTTAGAGTCAAATGTCATTTTCTAAATGTATTCCGACAAACTTTTTCCAGTAAACTTCGAAAATTCACTTAAGAGTAGATTTGAAGTCGACTTTGATTTCCAATTCTTTTGGATTTTTCGTAGTTCCGAATGAATGTTTGGACAAACAATTGAATGGAATAAAGTATACAGTGTTTGCCAATACTTCAAAGGTCGGAATGGCATTTTTGATAGAATTGGAAAAAAAAATTTCTAGAACACTACAACCTGTTTTTCAAATTTTTAAATGGTTACATAATTACAACTACTTTTAAATATTTAAAGAAAGTATTGCAAATATTCAGCTTAGTCTTATATTCGTGACGAATAAAGATGTACTTATAATCTAAAGGATATAGAAGAAAAGGCCCAAATGTAAAATACTTTGTTAAAAGTACACAATTGCGTACAATATAAAAGTAAAAAATTGACATTTAACATTTACAAATAAAATTCCTAAATATAAAAATTTTATACCTATTTGGATTTAAGTCGGGAACTATGTGCTGCAAGAAAATACTATCTTATATGTAAATGAGGCATACTTTCTTAATGTTTATTTTATTGTTGCAAAAGAATATTAAAATGCAAAGGATAAGCAAAAGCATTTGGCTTGTCCTACCTTAAGACATTTTAGTCACAAGTGGAGTAAATCTGTGGATTAAATTAAGAGGTTTACTATAAATCATGCAATAATTGGACAAGTAACTAGTGGTAAGCTGCAAACTTAAGTTTATTCTACCGATTTCTGCATTAACCGTTACCTGTATCAGCCAAATAGAATAAATTCGAAAATAAATAAATGGAGGCGTGTTCGGAAAAAGACTCGTTCACGTCTATTATTATTTTTTTTTGTTGCGCATTCTTTGCAGTAAAAACTTTTTATACAGGGTTGTACTAACCCTTCTTATTTAAATGCGACGCCCGAACGCCCTGTATATTATTAAATTTTTGTATTTTTCAGAACATTCTAGACCTATTTCATAAATAATGTCCTATCATTATCTTCAACTGTTTCAAAAATATTAGGTGCTTTTAGATATATGGTCTTTGAATGCTTGCCACTTATAAAGTGGTGTAATTATTGTTAAATATTAGGTGAACTGTTAGAACCGACAAATACGAAAAAATAACAAACAAGTGGCTCAAACGAAAACTTGTAAAGTCCAGTCAATTGGAGAACGCTTCGTTACAGCTTTAATGTCCAGAAGATCCACACGGAACCATTCAACAAGTCATGGGATGTTATAATTTCTAGGCACTTACAATTAAAGTGAAAATTACGATAACGAACACGACTACTGCTCCAAGCACGACAAGTTTTTGCAGAAAGATCAAAAAAGAAAAAGACTCGGACACGTTTATTATTTTTTTTTTAGTTGCGCATTCTTTGCAGTAAAAACTTTTTATACAGGGTGTGTACTAACTCTTCTAATTTAAATGCAACGCCCGAACGCCCTGTATATTATTAATTTTTTGTATTTTTCAGAACATTCTAGACCCATTTCATATATAATGTCCTATCATTATCTTCAACTGTTTCAAAAATAGTAGTTGCTCTTTCTCTTTCTCTCTCTCGTAAGCAAAATAAAAATATTATACATTTATTTTTCTTTCTTTCGCACGCTCGTTCGCACATCTGACCGAAAGGCTGCCTCTAGTAGGTATATGCACGAAAAGTACCCTTCAAGAAAGTAGCTAGCATGCAAAGTCAGTAAATACAATAAATCTGAAAAAGCTTAATATTGCCGAAACAGTTCAAGATAGTTATAGGACATTGTACATAAAATATGTCTAGAATATAATATGTCTAGAATATTTTGAAAAAAAACAAAAATTGAATAATATACAGGGTGTTGCATTTAAATTGGGTTAGGTTAGTTAATATTAGCCACCATTACATAACACACCCTGCATTAATAGTTCTAGTTGAAAAAAATGCACAATTAAAAATATCAATCGACATGTCCAAGCATTTTTTGGAATACGCCCTCATTTATTTATTATTGAATTTACTCCCTTTGACTGATACACACTGTATACAGTACCAGTCAAAACCTACTCTGTGGTTTAAAAAATAAATAAGTTTTGTAATTATTTGTGGGAAATGTCACTAAATGTCATCGGTAATATCTTATTTTTAATATTAAAGAATTAATAATTACATATTTGATATTACCATAAAATAAAAAGAAACCCAATTTGTAATTTTTTTTTAGATGCTTTCAAAAATGTTATTTTCGTTTTATACAAGCGTCTGCTGACTTGTTCCTTGCTATAATACCCAAGCAAATTATTATCTACTGTAAATTTAATTACAAATGTAAGGGCATTATTGCTTTATTCTTGTCCAAACATCAAATCTCGCAAGGTAAATAACACTTTTCCCCATTTTATTTTTGTTATTTTAATAATACTTATAAGCACATAAAATAAAAATGAAGCCAAATATAAATAATTGGATTTATTATTAAAGAAAAACCATTACCATAACAAAAATGATTCCATTATTATAGTTTAAATATAAAGAAGACGGTAAATGTGACTCTTAAGAAATTATTTTATATAGCAAAATGTATTGGGCTTTATTTATACTTTACACTTTCGTTACTTTACGTTAATCTTTTAATGCATTTTATAAATTATATTTTAAAATATATATTTATATATATATGTATATATATATATATATATATATATATATATATATATATATATATATATATATATATATATATATATATATATATATATATATATATATATATATATATATATATATATATATATATATTATGGTGTAAAAAGTATGATGCTCATAATTTTAATGAAAGATAGAGGAGCTCAAAATAAGTCGAAAAAGCCAAGAACATATCAGTCAAAAGTTAATTGTTTTCGAAATATGCCCTTTTAAAGTTTAAAAAAGTTGGCAACACCGCGCCTGTTTCCTCCCAACTTCGAACGTTGTTGTGAGTTTTTTGCACTCTTTACACTTTTTTAAGGAGGTGTTCATTTACATACAAATAATAAAAATTACTTCCTGCAATTTATTTTGATATTAAATTTAGGTAAAAAACAATCAATTATTGTTTGGTGTTTATTTGTAATTAAAAAATAATTGTACTTACCATAAGAATAGTCTTAATATCCATTTTAAGAACACAAATTATTATGCTTTAAAACAACACTTTTTTGTTTTGCTTAAAGAATAAGATTTCTCGGTCGCACACATTCCGTTTTCATTAGTCTTTGGTACACTTGCAATACGTTTGTCTTGAATTTAAAACATATCGGCATATTTTTTCCCGATTCAAAAACAAACAAAAATATTGTGGCCGGATCGGTCAGCTTCTTTGAACGACTGACCTTACGCACAAAGGTAGCGGTCTGTTGCCAATTGTTTTTTTAGTTTTTAACTGGGAGAACAAAAATTATTTATTTTTTTTTATTTGTAGACTAAAACATTTAAAATTTAGTTTAATTTATTATTAAATGAATCTACTGATAAGCGATTAAGACAAAATTTTCCAGTTGTTACGGTTTACAGAAATAACTGCTTTTAAAGTGCATGACTTTAACATCGTTTAGACAAAAATCTGTCAAGTTTTGACACATATGTCATATAAACTTTTCGACTTATTTTGAGCTCCACTATCGCCCATTAAAATGATGAAGCCATCATATTTTTACCCCTAAAACAATTTAAAACCTAAGGTTTTATGTCTTCATAATAAATTAACTTTAAAAATTACTGCCAAATATTTTTTAGTCATATCTGAAAATTTATTTCAACCTTTTGTGGAAATAATAAATAAAAATATTTACTGTATCAGTACTATGGGCAACCTTAAGAAGACACTTCAACTATGTGAATATATTGAGTCCCTACTTACATAACTGGAGAACAAATTAAAAGCATCATGGTAACACTAACCCCCAGAGGATTGAACCAGAAAGACATCTAAGAGCTACTAAAGCCGTTATTTTTACCAACGCATCTTAAACCTTTTATGTATAAATGCAAACTTTAAAATTGACACAAAGATTTTACATATAACCTATAGCTGCAGTGTGAGCGGACAAAACCTCAACTTGTGTATTTAGTTTATCAACCAATCAATCAATCAAAATACCCCATGAGTGCCCGATTTACTTAACAAAGCAAAACCCCTGTGGACACTAAACCCGCAGACCGCGTAAAAGGGTATACACCTGTCTAATCAAAACTTTATCTGAAAAAAATAACGAGATAAACAACCCCGTATTTAGGAAAAATAACTTGTGTATTTAGCATTATCAACATTTTACTCTTCGCCCGCGTTAATAAAAAAAACCTATAATTTTTTTTTCATACCAAAATTAAAAATCTAATCTTTATTTTTCTTGTCTCGCTTTTATTAAAATTAAGAACGGTTATTACTCGTAAGCTACATAAAATCTTACACTTTAAATGAAATATGAAGTAAGGTATACAAATAAATGAAAACATAAATAAGGTAACGGCAAATTTATTTTGCTATAAAATCCGATATACCTCTTTATCGTAGAGTTCTTGAGTTTATATATTGCATTTTACAGTTTTCTTTCTTGTCATTGAAAATATCAAAACGACCTACTAAAAAATATATTATAAATACTTTATGTCATACTTATTAATGGATTTGTTTAAGGTATTTTTAATAGATTTTTTTTTATCTTTGAACCTAGGTACCGTGGGTTCCGGGTTTTTAGATGTTTAACCCATTTTTTTCTTAGTTTCATCAACATTGTCGAAGTACTAAAACATGCAATTCACGACCCCTTTTAGAAAACGCGGTAGTACCTCTACAGACGTTATACAAATAAGTACTACCTCTAAACTACCCCGTTATTGACTTTTAAGAAATATCATCCAGAAGGGACCTACAGTGTAACGTGGCTTCCAAACCAAAACTCACAGACTACGGCGTTCACTCGCGGTTTTCCATTTATTTACTGCCCTCCCCAGCGTTGTGCAATTTCGCTAATAGCACAAAAAGCTCTTTTCTACCCGGAAACGCTTATTTAAGGGACGCGCTCTAAGAAAATTGTATTTACACTATTTTTTTTTTGTCAATTTTCTATCGAAGTTATTAATAAAAAAAGATGTTGGGCTTAATAAACACACTTTTGAACTGCTAGGATTTTTTTATATAATTTTAAACATTTTCCATACATAATAATTATAGGTAATGGTAACGCTTCAAAAAGTATACATGTAAGTTAGGTTGTCCATATCTCTGGAACGAATCATCTGAAATTAAAACATTAACCGGCGTTAGATTAGGTATATCAGTGGGTTTGATTCGACCTACAATCATTAAATTTTACATATAATAAACAAAATGGCGGACTATTTTAGAAAAAAAAAAAGAGTATTTTTTTGTGGTTTTTGCTTTAAAAAAATTAGTAAAACTTAAAATTTTGAGATAATTGTAGGTCGAGTCGAACTTATACATCTGAGGGTTATCTAGTTAAAATTTCATTTGAATCGGTTTAGTAGTCTCTAAGAATCGGACAACGTAAGGCCGAAAAACATGGTTTGGAGATAAACGCGGTTAAAGTCTTTTTTTTTATTAAAAAACTGAAAAAAAAAATCCTACCAATATCTAATCGTCGATGCCTGCACCATACAAAATTCCTTCTACTTCTTCCAGGATTTACCTATTGTCTAATTTATCTTTTCTTAGTTTTATCCCGCCTTCTTTAGAATCCTCTGACGATTGGCGGTTTGCTAAATCTATGCGCGCTTTGTTGCGTGTGTCGCGCCCTCGGATAATGAAACGTAAGATGCAAAAAAGTACATTTAGACTACTTGGATCATTTTAAATTATTTAAAGAATTTTGTTAAATGCATAAACTTTCAAAAAACAGAAGAAAAAAGATTTTATTTTTAATTACCGAGTAGACTGACCCCTTAATATTATAATCAATGTGCTTCATTGCAGTATTAATTAGAAAAAGAAATATTTTCTAAAATGAGGTAACACAATTTCATTATTATTAATTTTCTTATAAACCACTACATCATATTTTCTAAGAGGAAAACGAAATTGGGCTGGATCTAGCTACAATAAAGTTAAGAACTTTCAGTTTAACAAAGAAACAAAATTTTAATCGGCCATATTATATAAGCATTCCTATATGATCAAAAGTAAAATATAATAAAACATGTGTTATAGGGTGGGGTAATTAATATAGAATGTAAAGTGGACTGTATTTATTATTTATTTCGGCGTTACGCCTATCAATAAACACTTTAATACGAGGCAAATACGACAAAATGGCAAACGAGTGGCTCAAAATTACCGGATTCCATAGATGAGATAGGGTCTGGAGTAGCTCAGGAGCGTTTTGCTCGATTTCACATATTAATTGCCCTTTTTTGTTGTTAAACTTTCCAGTGCACGTCATTAGAAAACTAATACTAAGAATATCTATCACGACCTTATAGCATATATTACTAGAGGCTGCCTAGCAATTTTGTCGTACGTGTAAAGAATAAGAGTGCAACATTTTTCCGTGTTAGTGAAGGGCGGGCGGGGCATATACTATTCTCCGCCGACTAATTAGCACCAAGAAAGAAAAGTTGTACTTTTATTCGTCTTTTTCTCTTATGCACACTGGGAAACTTGATCGGATATGTGCTTTAGCAAAATTATAATATTTAGCAATGCAAGCTGAAAAAAATAGGACAGTTAGCACCTAAATCATTAAATTAAAACATTTTGCATGTTCTTGCGATGCAGAAGGGGGACTGCATTTAGGTACTTGAAGCTTACAGAAGAGCATGCAGAATATTTGAATTTAACGCCATAATATAACTGTCCTATTGTTTTCTGCTTGAATTACTAAATATTATAATTTTACCAAGCCACCTGTCCGATCAAGTCTCACAATGTGCGTAAAAAAAAGACGAATAAAAGTAAAACTATTCTCCCTTGGTTTTCGTGCTGATTAGTCGGCAGAGAATAGTATATGCCTACTTAGCACGTAGAGCAAGGGAAAAATGTTGCACCCTTATCTTTTATCTCTCACGTGGAGTGTTCGCACGACAAAGTTGCAAGGCTGTCTCTAGTAGTATATGCTCGAAGGTTGCGATAGATTATCTATTGGATTTCTAGTGAAAAAAATTTTCCGCGCCTCAAAGTTTGGCGTGCCCTAAAAAGTTTAACAATGAAAATGGGCAATTAACATGTGAAATCGTACAAAACGCTCTTGAGCTACTCCAAACCCCATCTCATCTAGCATGCGTGCAAAAATTATTATATGTATATGCGCAGTTTTTAAATCCAAGAACATCTTTTTAATGCGGTACAAAAATTCTTAAATCAAGTTTTACACCCTAGAGTGCGTTTAACTTGGATTTCGACAAAGGCCTAGCGGCCAATCGGACCTATACCAGATCGGGTCTCTAACGGTTTTTTTAGTACCGCATGTTATAGCTTTAGACACGCCTTAACGTAAGAAACAGGGTTGGGTTAATTTTGTTAATTTATACATATATAAATATACAGATAAACATAAAATTATTTTAGTTCTTTAGTTTTAAAAAGTATAGATGGATTATAAAAAAACAGTAAGTAATAAAATTCTTGTAAATAAATAGTTTTACTTACAAGTATTAAATTAAAACATTAATTTTTCAGAAAAATAAAGCAAATAAATCTACCTTTCGTAATGTATTAATAAAATGTAGTAGGCATAAATTATATTAAAGAATCTGTTAAAAACCCAAATTTAAAGAAGTTTTGCAGTATTGGTCGTTTGAGGTATTTATTGTGCTGCTTGTTTTTGATAAAAATATATAAAATTACTTCGTTGGTGTGTCAAACCGATTTTTTTCATATTCGATGCAAGATAATTATTTTTAAATCTTTGTGCTTAATGGATTTTAAACAAAAAATTCCGAACTAAACTATTTCTGGTTATCTAGTTACCATGAAATGTTAAAAAAATAAATTATTTTAGGTTATAAAAATTCTAAATCTACTTATATAGGTACTCTATTTTGGTTACGCCCCATTTATAATTTTTTACAGTACCTTTATTTTAATATTTGGTCGTAGTTGTTTTAATTACTTATTTTTATATTATCCTATTACTTACCAATTTTTGTTTTTGGTTATACTAATTTTCTTTAAGGCTTACCTAAAACAAACAAAAATATTTAACTAAAATTAAATTATTTAAATCCCCAAAATTATTTTTTTTTACTGTTTTATGAGAAAAATACTTTAAATTGTAGTGGTTTTTTATCTCTCTTTTATAAACTATTTTGTTTGTTTTTATTTTTTTTAAATATTTAATATATATGTTAATAGAAAAATTTTAACTTTATGGTAAATATCCCATAGAATATTTTTAGTACTGGTAGGCAAAAAGCATTGCGTTGTCGATAGGATGTAATATGAACTTTATCTTTGTTTCAAACAAGAAACATTTATTTATTTCGGTGTAACGTAAATGTAAAGTGGTTTAGGTTTTTTTATTTGAGCCTATTATAGGCAGATAAAAAACCTTAAAACACATCTATATTGTTTATGTGTCTAATAAATAAAATAATACTTTTTAAATTAAGATGCAGCATTATAGAAACTTTATAGACCTTTATTTTTTTGTTAAGTTGATCTTAAAACCAGAGATACAGCAATTCTGTTGGATTGTAATTATACCACTAGGAACTAATTACATTGGCAACGTAACAGTCATTATTCCTAATGTTTAATTACTTCTTTGGTACTTATTTCTATCATTAAATACAACTTGGAAAAAATTATTTTAAAATGTTAAAATTTTTCATGGTTTATTCAATTCAGTCTGACAAAACATACGTAGTTTAACGCATTTGGTACAAAAACAAATATAAATTTTAAAATAAGTAAAAAACTACTTTTTTTTAAATGTTATTATTTGGTGCTCTATTTATTTTAAAAATAAGTTTTTTAGGTTTTATTTTGACCTTGATTTTGCCACAATGACTTTTTTAAAATTAAATATGGAAATAAATCTGTGAGACTTTATAAAGCTTTCGTATTCTGAATAAATAATAAAATAATGTCCACGAATATCTGAATATATGAATAAACCGTAAGCAATGCTGCTACATTATAACGAACAGTATACAAGACAGTGTCCTTTTTTGGTCGGAAAAGTTTTCTTTCTTGAAATTTAAATTCTATGCTGAATTTTACATTTAAAAATCTCTCAGTAATAAAATTTTATACTCTGTTGTATATTTATTTCAAATAAAATATTTTTTCATTCAAAAATTAATTTAATAAGAGTTTTTTTTAATTACATGCAGGTCAATTTCTTATCCATTTTTTGTTAATAAATATGTTTTTTTAAATTTATTATACTAAATAAGAACTTTATGAAAAACTAATTTATATAATAAATTTTTGGATGAAAGAACAAAATTATTTTTTGTTTAAAAATTATAAAAATCACAATTTTAAACTGTAAATTATTTTTAATGTTGGAATAACAAATTATGGTAAACTTTAGGAATAAATATAAAATTTAAAACTATTATTAAATATATACCAGTTAACCATTCTAACTGATTTACGTTTAGTTTGAAATTAATATTTAGCTGTGGGTATCGTGTAATGCATAAACGATGTGATGAAATGCAATGTCTAAACTTTTTCGCACTAATGAGTTAAAGATCTGCAAACCTGGCATCCATGGTACCTCTATTACTTAGGCTTCATACAAGCCTTAGTGTGCCGTTATAAAAAAAAAAAAAAACAAATGTAGTGGCGTAGTTGTCCACTTCGTGAACTGTATGTTCAGTTCATGAATATGCAATTTTTCCACTTAGAAAAGCGAGACTATATTAAACCATCTGGACACAAAAATCATCTAGTTCCTGTACTGTATATTTGGCATTTGCCACTTAGTAAAACAATCAGTCGTGGGTGTTTTAAATGGCATGAACATTATATGGAACTACTAAAGAAAAAATGTTTAATATCAAAGATAATTTTTATAATGTGTAATATAACATTACACGGAAAAACTAACCACGACTAACCACAACTAACCAAAAATGTTGGGTCATTGCATTGTATTACAGTAAATAGATAAATGCCAAATATACAGTACAGAAACTGGATAATTTTCGTGTCCAGATGCTGTAATACCGTCCCGTTTCAGCAAGTGGAAAAATGGTATATCCATTTTAGCAACTGGACAAAACCGTTGTCCAGATGGTGATGTAAAATATTATTACTCTATCTGGTTCCACTTCAGGAACTGGATATTCAGTTTATGAAATGGACAATTACGCCATGTGAGTGCGACTATATATATATATATATTATATATATATATATATATATATATATATATATATATATATATATATATATATATATATATATATATATATATATATATATATATATATATATATATATATATATATATATATATATATATATATATATATATATATATATATATATATATATATATATATATATATATATATATATATATATATATATATATATATATATATATATATATATATATATATATATATATATATATATATATATATATATATATATATATATATATATATATATATATATATATATATATATATATATATATATAGGATAAAAATAAACCACTATTGTATAATTATCCCAACGTTTCGTGGCTGGATTGCATTTATCAAGACCTATAATTAGAAAAAGACACATTAAAAGACTGGTATATGAACCTAATATCTTTAACATCAAAAAGCACTAAAACATATTATGAGGCTAAAAAGGCCGGAAGAACAACCCTAAGTCACTCATATCCATGAAAATAGCAATAAAAAGATTTTTAAGTTAAATTATTCAAAATCATAAAACTCGAAAAAAAAATATATATTCTGTTTTTCTTATAAAAAAACTTTACACGACTAGACAAGAACAAACCAAGAAAAAAAAAATTAAAAAAATTAAGTATAAACATTTATTAGGATTCGAACTCGGGACCTCTGGCTTTGGGACTTATAATCGTATCCCCAGAGCTAGGGCACCTATAAATAATTTTCTTAAAATATATTAAATATAAAACAAAAAATAAATAAATACTTTAAGAACAATTGGTAGAGCTGAATTCCAAAGACCATGCGACAGGGCAAAGCCCCCGTCCTTATGCCAAAACGTCAACACAAAAATCAACATCACATAAAGATTAAAAAATTAAAAAACCACAGTTACAACATTAAAATTAATAATTAGATACACCTACCAATACTCTACGAGGTCCTTATGCCGTTAAACAAATTAATATTCAATTTTGAAAAATAAGAAAGTTCCATATTATGAGGAAAAACCACACTAGCTGCACAAAAATTCTTGTCAAAAATAAGTTTTTTAAAAATAAACAATTTTAACAAAAAAAAACGAAAGTCAACAAATACTTTATAATCATGTAGATGTTCTCTTAATTAAGCTTTGTTGAAATTGTGCTCTATATTTATTTAAAATCGCAGAATACGAAACACCCAAATCATTGGTATCAGTCCTAAAATTTATTGAATTGTTCAATTTAATATATATCATTTCACCGATATTACGCTTTAAATAATTGTGTTCTCTGTCAAAAATAATTACGTTATTAAAATCGAACTCATGCCCTGTATTTTTATGGTGAAGGCTTAGAGCAGTAACCTCGGCTTTATCCTGTTTCCGGCAGTCATTCATATGTTGTTTGATGCGTTCTCGTAAGTATTGTCTTGTTTGACCTATGTAGTAGGTGTTTTCACATCCTTTGCAAGGTATACCATATACCACATACGACAGATATTCGTCAGGAAGTTTGTCTTTTAATTTAGTAAACAAATTGTTCACAGTTTTAACGTTATAAAAAGCTAGTTGGCAATTACTGTCCTTGAAGAGGTTATTAATTTTGTTGGATAGAGTAGGTATAAATGGAAATTTAAAATATTGTTTATCTTTGTGAACATTATTGGAGTTGTTTGATGATATTTTATTTTTATAACGGATTATTATTCTATTCACAAAGCTACCTGGATAGTTATTGTTATGTAGAATTTCTTTGATTAAAATTATATTCTGATCATAAAAAGTCTCATGCGACAGGGCACAGGACCGATATAGTAGATTAGTTACCGTTGCTACCTTTTGAGATGTTGGATGGTTAGAATGAAAATTTAAGACTCTACCTGAACTAGTAGGTTTAACATACCAGTTAGTCAGAATATGACCGTCATTTTTCCTATGCACTGTAATATCTAAGAATGGAATCCTACCCTCCACTTCAGTCTCCATTGTAAACTGTAGTTTCGGATGGTATTGATTAAAAAATGGTAGAATGTCATGAAAACTGTCTCGAGGAACAGATGCCAAGGTGTCATCAACATATAGTTTTATGAACCCCATGTCAAACGGTACGACAGCTGAAACTGACTCGATTAAATCATTCATTACAAAATTTGCAATGACTGGGCTAGCTGGGTTTCCCATAGCACTACCCTCAATTTGAGCATAGAATTTACTATTAAATAAAAAGTAACTAGAGTCAAAGCAGAAGCCCAACATACGCATGAACAACTCCTTAGGAATATCCGTATAAGCACTTATATAAACCCATTTTTTACGAATTATATTTGATACTAACATGTTAGGAATATTTGTAAATAACGATATTACATCTAAGGATATTAATACATGATCTTGTGGCAAATCAATGGTTTTTGAAAATGTTACAAATTCATAAGAGTTTTTTAAATTAAATTTAAAAGTTGAGGTTACTAATGATAGTATATTGTGAATAAGTACAGCTATGTCATAACTAGGTGAGTTAATGCAACTTACTACTGGACGCAACTTCACTCCTGGTTTGTGAGTTTTTCTCATTCCGTAAATACGTGGAGGAACGGAATTATGCTTCTTAAGTTTCTTTGATTCCATTGTTGTAATAGCATTTGTTTCTCTCAGTTGATCTATTAATTTATTGGCTTGTCGTTGAAATTTACTTGTAGGATCTTTTGAAAGTTCTTGGTACGTAGTTCTATCCAGTAATAAGGTGTTCATTGCATCTATATACTCATTTTTCCACATTAGGACTGTTGAGTTACCTTTATCTGACTTCATGACTATTAACTCGGGGTGTTCTTTTAAATATCTTTTTGTATGTATTAACTACTAGTTTGAAAAGTGTTAGAGAACATATATTACATTTTTCAAATACAAGTAAAGGGGTTTTATTAAAGTTTGTAATTCACTATTTAATTTAGTTTACCAATCTGGTTTATTTACCCGAGCTAAATCAATATTAATTTAAGTAGGTGTAAATACAAATTTCAATTAAAATTTGTTTAAATATATGCTAAAATTAGTGTAAATGTATATGAAAAAGGGAAAAAAATAAATTAAAATTAAAACAACTAGAGGGTTAAGAAAAATTACAAGTGAACTCACTACTTGTAACTCACCTGTGTTTTTAACTGACTTTTTCTTTAGCAGCCTACGAAGGCTTGTAAAAAGCTTAAGTGCTGGGTAAGTGTTAGGTTTTTTAGATGTTTAATCTATATTTTTTCCACTTCTGTGTCCAAGTACCGAAACATGGGATATTGCATTTCACGGCCCTTTTAGTCAACGCTATAGTACCACCAGGAGCTTTATACAAATAACTTTTATATCCTTATTAACGTCTGGATAATGTCATTTAAACGAGACCCACAATTTAATGTGGATTTTAAACCATATCCAACACCACCAAACGAGATGTTTGGTGGACACTTAAGTTACTAAGCCCGATCTTGCTCAACTCTCTTGAAAAGATACCCTTCCCCCCCCAAAAAAAATGCCTTTACCAATTGAGGGCACAACTTTTACTTCTTCCGGATTTAAAAAGTTTAAATTGTGCCACCCTAGATTTTTTTTTTGATTTTGGCATAAAATGGTAAACGTAGTAGGTAGGTAAGGAATTTAAAAAACCTTTACCTTAGTATCGCCCAAGAAGTACAGTAAATACTTTATTACGTCGCTGATTTTGTTCTACAGTCGCCAATCTGGGCAACCACCTTGCTCAATTTTTTTATAATGTACGCTTCCAACGTTCATTTCTAACGTATACTAACGATTTTTTTTAATTTTAAACGTTAATATTTCAAAACCTATAAAAAATGGAAACTTTATATAACATAAACTATGTATTTTTACAAGACCTTTAATTTAGGTTATTAAACCTTTTTGTCTCAATGCAATATTTTTTAAGTTATAGGGAATTAAAAAAACGGATTTTTCATGATTTTTTCAAATTATAATCCCTAAAAAAATTAGAAAATTATTTTTGTTATGTTTGTATTTTTTTTGCAAATTTAAAGAGATTTGGGAAACTTCTTACACTTATTAAACACATGGATTTTTAATATGGTAAATGTCTCGTATTGTGCTTAAAGCCTATACAAAATATCACCTGATGTACTATAGTTTAATATACGCAACAGTATCTGTTTCTTTTTCCATTTAAAAGCTAAATGCCGGTTTATACTTGAAAGTTCATTTATAAAGCCGATTAACACGTGGAAAATGTAAAAGTAAGTTGAAGTCAAAAATTTTTTACCTGATATAAGCTTTTATATGAGCTAAACTTATTTTAGGGCAAAAAGCAGGCTTTAGGTAGAACATTATTAATTTTTCAACCAGATCCATTTTAGAAACCCATAGTAAAAGAAATTCAGTAACAAAAAATGAAGTAGTAAAATAAAATATTTCTGGCAACACCAAGCTGACGCCCACACACCTAAAAACAGTATTTAAACGACCATGCTACACATGTATTTGTGTGTATATGGAGATTAATAACTTTGTGGTTGTTCGTTAACAGGAATAATTATCCTGCTAATTTGTAAAAAGGGATGGCGCGGCGAGTTCAATAAAGAAAAACGCATTAGGTTTGTCATCAATTATGTAAAAATATTATTTTTCATTAAAATAAAAGGCGCACGAAAATATTTGCTTACAATGGCGTATAATACAAAACTTAATAATATAAATAAAATAAATACAATGTAGTTGTTTTTTTAAAGATATAATTTTAAATAAATTTATAATTTTTATATCCTAAGCTTCATTTTAAATCTAGGTACATGTACATCTCTTGTGGAAAGCAAGGCTCAGTACTGATACCAACACCCTTTCTCTTTAATCTTAGCAACATTATTTCTTTCACGATTAATCCCATTTACAGTGTGTTCTACGCTAGTGCTTTGTACTATTTTTAAGCTGGTTTCTAAGCCAAAGGTTTATGCAAATATATTTCTATTAAGTCCAACCTGTGTACTTTGTATGTATCCTAAATTATATCCGTACTAGAATACTGGTCTTATGCATAAAGAATATCATCTTTTACAATAATCCCTTCACTTGTCTAACTTTACGAGACCTTTTTTTATGGGTATTTGCCTGAATTGGGTTCTGTAAAATCAAGCAGTATATCTTCATTTCTAACAGTTAATTGGTAGCGTGCTCTAAACTGAGCTCACAGGCATAACCATAGCTGCAAAACAAATAAGCAGTAGAAACATTACTGGTAAAGTCGTGCTTATCCATACGGATTGCAGACAGATACTACTAGCCCTACCACTAGCTACCCACGCTACACCTCGGGTTTGGTACTAGAATGTCACCGTGCCCTTGTGGACGTTTCCAGCATGAATGTGGTCACTCTCTGCTGGACCAAAGGACACGCGCACTCTAAAGGCAACCGCATCGCTGACTTGTTGGCCAGGAAAACTGTCGGGACAAAACATTTTGGACCCGAACCTTTCGTAGGTCTGACAGGGTCTACGATGAGGGACCTAATTAAAAAACACTCTTATCAGCAGTTTACAACACGATGGGTTGAAACAGTAAACTGTAACTTTTACAGGGAGTTATTGAACTATCCTGACAGAGATACAGCTAAACACTACTTGGCAAAGCCTAGGGCGAGCCTTTGTCTAATCACGGGCGTTCTTACTGGACATTAACATCTACGAAAACACCTCCTTAGAATGGGTATAAATGACACATCTCTGTGTAGAGGTTGTAAACAGGAAGTCTCGTCTGGAGCACATCCTTGGTGACTGCCCTGCACTCTCGTTCAAGAGAAGAACCATGCTGGGCGAGTATTGGCTTTCTTCGGCCGACATTAAGGATATTCCCCTTGGCGACGTTCTCCCTACTTTAAATTAGTAGGATGGGCAGCGTACTGAGTAAGGAATCCCTTTAGGAGGTAGCACAACGGGCCTACTGAGGCCTAGGTGCAGTGATGTTTATCACCCTCCGCACTTTCAGATACAGATACAGAAGACCACAAAAAGTACAATTTGTGTTATATCGAAGAAACTTCAAACTTCCCATTATTTCTGCTGCCCAATTTCCCGAGTATTTAGTATTATTATACTGCCTTTTATTCTACTTTAAACACATACAATGCGTTTTAACTCAGACTTTTAAAATTTCTACTATCCCAATATAAAGAAAACATAAGTTGTAAATATATTTTTAAAAGTGTAAAAGCAACCGTTTAGCTCTTCGGTGGGTAGAGAGGCAGGGACGTTTATGAGATTGAAATAATTAAATAGGCTGATGCCTTTACTTTTGCCACATTAAGGATATTAACATGATTTGGGAGTCATTTTTCACACAGAGTCTAATTTGTGAAACATTTGGTAAATTAGTCCATTATAATATAGAAGACATTACTATTACCTGACGTTTGTTACTTAAATCTGACTATATGACTGTCTTTTCAAAAAGGGTAATGAAATAATTTTAAAATCACTATTAACAATTTTTTGTGGGGTCCTAATATATAGGCGGCTCTTTACGGGCGGCGTGGAAGCCGGTAAAGGCCGTGAAACGTGGTATTTCCAAGGAAGTTCAAAAGTGTATGGAAGCCCAATGCTATGGCCCATTCGATCAAAAAATGTCCAGCCCAGTATGAAAATAACTGTCGAGTTGGCCCCGCCGATTCTGCGCAATAAAAAAATTTCACGATATAATTTAATGTGTTCCCTACATACACACTGATAAATCAGTGTGTAGTTAGGCAACACATTATACTTTTATGAGAGCCGTAATGGTCTTAGGTTGTCTAAGGTTTTTGGTGCAAGGGCGCGCGCGGCGTGTATGAAACTATATCCGCGCTGTATCGTCAACCGTCGTCGTCTCATCATTCGTCATTTTCGTTGTGGTTACCAAAGGTTATTAAACATTTTTAACCACTGTTATTCTGTCTCATGAATGTTTGTTATTAGTGAAAGTATATGCCTAAAAAGCAGTTATAAAAATTTTCACTTTTTAATGTACAACCAGAATCTTAGGATTATATTAAACTCATTGACACTATCCCGCCCTTCTTTTATCACAAAATTGGTGATAAGTACATGAAACTATCATACAATATTTGAAATTTATTTTAAAAAATCTTGTTTTATTTAATTACAAAGATTTTTGGTAAAAATACAAAACTCATAAAAATATCGACCATTTAAATAGAAGGCTTCTTTTCATATTATATCAGATGATATAAAATCCAATATTACACAATAATTTTAAATATTCTATGGTAGTATCGTTTAATAACCAACAATTTTGTGCAAAAAATAAAAAAACAGTGAATGCTTGAATTTGACATTTGATTATGTCAACTTTATAGATAGTAACAAAGAATTATGGAAGTCCGGCTCTGACCTACTATTCATTGCGCAAACTCCGCGGGGCCAACCCCCTATTCCCGCTGCCCTGCACGCCTGGACAATTTTGTTCTACAGCATTGGGCCTCCATACACCTTTAAACTTCCTTGGGTATTTCCCATTCGATGTCGGTATAGTAACCTTATCCATAATATTGTAAGTATAGAGGGCCCTATTCTTAGCATAGGGATCTGACGCAAATCTCGGCCAAAGTTCGCAACCGGGATTCATGAGCGAGTGTAGAGCCGCTATAGCTGAGATTTATCTAGACGTTAATTTAAACTATAGATCTTATGTGCAAAGATTGATTTAAAGACTGTGGAAAGTAAGTACCTTTTATATTGTTAGATCAGACAACAAAGAATTTAGCTCTAGTATATCACCTTAGCTAGAATTACTGGTGGTGCTTTGTTTGTCAAGAGTAACTTACTTTAATACAAACAACGTTTGACAGATTAATACCTTATGAAAAATTGTTAATATAAAATATTTTTTATTGGTTTAAAACTATTTTAATAGCTCGAGCTGCTATGAGAAAGAAATTAACAACTGTTCATCACTTGAGGATATTTTAATTATTTAATTATATTTAGTATATATAATTTATATATTAAACCAACCCAAATATTTATTTTTAAATTTATTTAAAAAAGTTGGCCAATCATGTTCAAAATATTTCAAGAATATATCGCCCATATCATACCTAAAAAAATAACAACTCTCAAAATTATAGCGACCGTAAAAATTCATTAAAAATACCCAACTTTTAGATATATGACGTCTGCCCTGTAAATTATACTTTCTAAATACAAAAGACATATCAAAAACATTTTATCTGTAAAATATATTATTTATTTAATTTATTACATCTACGAAAATATATCTGTAAAATATATTATTTATTAAAATTATTACATCTACGAAAATATAATACTGGGTAATCCAGGAGGGTGGGTAACCCCATTTTTTATATATGGCGTTTTTTGACGCCACGTGACTTTCAGGAACTTTTAAATTCACCGAAAAAGACCACAAATTTCAATTTTTAAACGAGACACTGAGTATATTTTTACATTTTAATGTTCCTGGAAACATTCTGCATCTGACAGTACTTCATATGTAAAATATTAACAGTTTTAAAAAATATATAGGTTTATTGATTCTGGTGGATCCGATGGGTCAAAAAAAAGTATTTGAGTCCAATTAATTTAACAAAAATAGAAATCTTTATTAATTGTTTACAATTAATTTGATCGCATTAGAAATTTCAAAGTAAAAATTCTCAATTAAAAACAAAAGTTATGAGTTTATTTTATTAGTAAAAGTGCTTGATTTATAAAAAATATTTTTTTCTTTAAAAACATAAGGACCATCTAGCTTTTATTTAATTAAAGCATTTTTTGCATTATTGGTTTCGTATAATATTTTTTTTCAAGCTGTCAAATTTCACATATGGAATACCGTTAGATGCAGAATATTCCCTAGAATCTAAAAAGGTAAAAATATACAGGGTGTCTCATTTGAAAACGTTTCCGGTGAGACAATAAGTAGTCATCGACATGACAAAAACATCATATTTGACATAACATAATAAGCTATCCTTCTGGATCGCCGGTATATCATTGTAAACAAAATATTGCCCCTCAATTTTTTTAAAATATTTTTCATATAATAGTTTATTAAATAACTAGGAAACCTGACAAAGAAAAAAGTACAAAACTTATTATTACATTAAAAAGTTACTTTACAGGGTATATTTTAAATGAGATGCTAGAAACCGGTTTCAAATATTTCCATAAAATTTGGGTGATATAATTAATACAGGGATACATGGCAAACAAACCAAAATTTCAAGACATTACGGACAGTGGCGTACCCAGGGGGGAAAAAGGGGCATTTGCTCCCCCCAAAAGATTTGAGAAAAAATTATTTTTAGGACCTGGTCCGTAGCTAGTGGGGGGAGAGAGACTCCTCATTTGCCATTTAGGAGGGCGCCGAATCTTTGTTCTTTTAACGATTTTAACGACTTCTTGGTAAAAATTGGGCATGGCACCCCCAAAATTTTCCGGGTTCAGCGGACTGGTCTCCGGCGGCGGGCATGGCTTGACCCCCTAAACTTTTTTTTGGGTACGCCACTTCCTTCGAATTTTTATGGAAACGCATCTTAGTCTGGTTAAAATCTCCGATTAATCTTTAAATTCAATTCAACCATCTTTGATCATATTTTGTAATCAGGAGAGCAATCTATTTTTTTGCATACCAACCTTGTTTTTAATGTAGATTTGTATTTGAAAATATAAAACAAATTTTTAAATCCAAAGCTACTCCATCTTCCTCAGAAAAAGGTTAGAGGAAAAAAATGTCAAAGATAACGTAAAATATGTCACCCCCTCTCTCAGTACCCAAAATATCATGGACATATATGAAACCGTTTTTGACATATCGTTGTAATACCTTAAAAGAACTTACCCTGTATAAATGCCTTTAATAATTTCTAGTCCAATTCCTGTATATTTTTTTAAAATAATTTTTAATTAATAAAAAATTACGTAGAATGCTTTAATTAATACATAGGTATTGCGTGGCACGAAATAAAGATCTTATCCACAGTTATAAAAATGACAATTTCTAATACAATATTGTGGGGATAATTAAAACAAACAATGTCGTGCCAAGAAAGATGATTAATGACAGGTTTTCATTTAAAAAGGGCGTCGCGTAATACCATTTATAAACTAACAGTTTAATTATACCTACTCACAATAAATTAAAAAGATAAAAGTCTAATTAATGTTTATTCATTTCGTTGTTTCAAAATATATGATTTTGAGAAACCAAATTAAATAGATTAATAGCAACTTTTATATCCTTTAAAAATTAAATAATATTAGACTTTCTTTAATTTACAAAAAAATATAACTTTAGATCCCATGTTAAACTGTAGGTCCCTAAAATGTAATATATGGATTTTCTGCTACCTGAATTTTGTTGCTGAAACTAAAGAAAAATTGGTTAAAACGCCTAAAAAATCGGTACCCATGGTACAATTGTTTAGGCTTTATGTAAGGCTTGTTGGCTGTTTTAAATTAAAAAAAACAGCACCAAATATAATTATTATTGAAAACTATTAAAAAGTATTTTAATAAAAAAAAACAATCTTTAAAAAATAAACCGTGAAAGGCTTTCGAGGTTTAATGTTTCAATGATTTTTGGGCTGTTAGGCCGGCGTCGATTGTCTGGTTGACTTGACGTTTCGCCAACACGAGCGGTTGGTATCTTCAGAAGTTCCTTCCTGGTTGACAGTAGGCGAACTACTGGGCTTTGCGCGGTCGTAGCTCGTATTTATACGTCGGGAGGCAGTGGGAGGGGCTTCGGTTACTTTCGGTTCCAATCGGTTTCGGTCGGCTTTGTTCGTAAATTGTGCAATTCTCGTACCCTTAAATATGGGGATCCATGTTTTGTTGATCTTAACTGCTTCCTCCTTCTTATTAAAGTTGTTTGCTATGCTTTTCTATCTCTATGGCTTCTCTGTAGAGTCTGGAGTGGTATGCCGACGTGGTCGCGAGTACTTGGGTCTCCTCAAACTTTATTCGATGGTCCGTTTAAGGGGTATGTTCTGCTACGGCGGATTTGTCTGTCTGCCCCAGACGACAGTTGGCTTTATGCTTTTTAATTCTGGTGTTGATTGAGCGTTTTGTCGTTCCTATGTACACGCTTACACATATGCACGGAATGCGATAAATTCCAGAAGACGCAAGTGGATCTCTTTTGTCTTTGGCCGATCGAAGGCATTCTTTGATTTTCCTTGTTGGTTTGAATATTGTTTTTACATTTTTCGTTCGTAGCAATCGACCAATCCTGTTAGTAACCCTAGGAAAAAAGGACAGAAATGCTTTTGCCACTGGCTGGAGTTGTTTGCTCTTCACGGGTCTGGTATTCATTGGTTCCATTGAACTTTTGATTTCTCGGTCTGAATAACCATTTGCCCTTAAAGCGTTATAAATATGTGTCAGTTCTGTGTTTAGCGCTTCGGGTTGGCAAATTCTTTTTGCCCTTTCTGTCAGAGTTTTAATGACTCCATATTTCTGACATGGGTGGTGGTTGGAATCCCTATGTATATAGCGTGTGGCCTAATGATCTTCCTTTACGCGTTAATAATACATCAAGGAACGCTAGCTTGTTGTTTTCCTTGATTTCCATCGTAAACTGTATATTTTTATGGATGCTGTTAATATGTGTCAGAAATTCTTGCAGTTTATCTTGTCCATGACTCCATATTAGGAAAGTGTCAGCCACATATCTATACCAAAGTTTTGGCTTGTAAGGAGCACTGTTTAAAGCTAGTTGTTCGAACTTTTCCATGAAGAAATTTGCTACTACCGGGCTGAGAGGGCTTCCCATTGCTACTCCTTCAGTCTGTTCATAAATCTTGTTGTCCCATGAAAAACAGGTGGTTGTCAAGCAATGTTTAAACAAATTGGCGATATCTTCTGGAAAGATGTCATATATATATATGTTCCATTGCATCCTTTAGGGGCACTCTTGCAAAGAGGGATACCACATCGAAACTTACTAATATATCGTTGTCTTCAAGAACTAAGTCTTTAATTTTTGAAATAAAATGGGTCGAATCCTTGACAAAGGAATCGGTCAGTCCGATGTGTGGTTGCAGAAGTGATGATAGGTGTTTAGCTAGATCATATGTTGGTGAACCGATAGCACTTAGCTATTAACTCCTTATGCTTCAGGTTACTCTTGGGTGGTTTGGCCTTTTGTAAAGTTCTTGCCGATTCAGTGCGTATTTCCTGAGCTGTCTCTTCTGGCAGAGATCTTAGTGCGGATTCAAGATTTGCGATAATGTCTTTCTTTGGCACATCTTTTGGAGTAATGGCAAAGTTTCCGCCCTTAGCAAGTATAGCTACGACCGCGCAAAGCCCTGTAGTTCGCATACTGTCAAACTGTCAACCAGGAAGCAACTTCTGAAGATGCCAACCGCTCGTGTTGGCCAAACGTCAAGTCAACCAGACTATCGACGCGGGCCTAGCAGCCCAAAAAACATTGAAACAATCTTTAAAAAAAATAATTTAACATTTCATAAAATACCAATCCGTTTCCTTGAAGCAATATTGCGTAAAAAATGGGATGGTTTCCCCATCCTGAATGGTAATGTATATTAAAATTAAAGTAACTATATTATTTTGTTCACGAGTTTGGGCGTCAATAGACAGAAAGACCTACACACGGGGGGGATAGAGAGACAAATTTTTAAAACATGTATTTCGCAATTTATTACTTTTTAAGCGTAAATATACACTGTGTTCATAAAGTAATGAATAAATTCGTTTAACATTCACGTATTATTTTTTGCGAAAATCGCTCGGACACGTCGATTTTTATTTAAATTGCATTTTTTGACCTAAAATGTGATCCAAAAGGAAGATATAATTTAATTTATATTTTTTTTAAATGACACATTTTTCCAATTTTAGATTTTGCACGTTACGCTTATTACAAAAACCTATAACACGTATGGCCTAAACTTGCTTACAATGCTTTTCGATTTATTTTAACTAAAATGATAAAAAAGGGTTAGTAACATAGTAATAGCCTACCATTTAATTAAATGTTCAAATTGAAAACCTTCTTGTGTCTGACGAAAACCTAAGCGATTGATAAATTCCTCTTAAATTCTGTTTTCTCTAATTTTCAATTTGAACATTTAAGTAAATAGTCAGCTATTACTGTGTTACTTACTCTTTTTTAATATTTTAGTTGAAATAAATCGACTTTGTAAAGCGTCGTAACTTAGTACTAATTGACGAAGGTTCAAAAGTTGTCAAGTTTAGGACATAAGTGTTATATGTTGTTGTAATCAGCATATCGTGCAAAATTTAAATTTAGAAAATTATGCAGGGTGTGTTATTTAAAAAGTAACCACAAGTAATATCATATCTTCTTTTTGGATCACCCTGAATACATACATTTTTTGTCAAAAAATGCGTAATCAAAAATAGGAATTAACGTGTACAAGGAATTTTTGCAGAAATGGACACAAAATATATATAATATTATCAAGTTGTTGCCCATTCAATACGCTACAGTTTTACTTATTTGTAGTTTTCCAAGCGGAAATCGCAGCAATAATGTATTGTGCTGTGCTGATTAAAGAAAAGGGGAGTAAAGGAAAACACATCGTCATTTGCTCAGACAGCCAAGCGGCCCTGAAGGCAAAAGTTAATTCCAAACTAGTGGGGGACTGTATATAGGCCCTGGAAAAAGTCGGCTTGGCAAACAAACTTACGGTAGCCTGGGTACCAGGCCACAGGGGCCACCCAGGTAACGAAGAGGCCGACGACCTAGCCAAAAGAGGATCAGCCATGGAAATGATAGGCCCTGAGCCATTCTGTGGAATCTCGGCAGGCCTCTTTAAAGCATCTATTAAGAGCTGGGTAGACAGAGAGTTTTAAAGCTGGTGGGAACAAACACCAGGACAACGACTGGCAAAGCAGTTCATTAAGACCTGCTCGGCCAAGTTTACCTCGGACCTACTGAGCCACAGTCGTAAGGTCGAAAGGGTAAAGGTAGGTCAACTAACAGGACATTGCAAACTCAACAAGCACCTGAAAGGATAGGCCTGGTGGAGGATAGCCTGTGTAGGTTCTGCCAAGAGGCTGAAGAAACAGCCGTACATGTGTGGTGCCACTGCAAAGCACTATGTAGGCTTAGGTTTACTAGGTTTGGTGAGGAAAAGCCAAAACCGGCAAGATATATGGAGTGGCCAGTGTCAAGACTCTGAGTCTAGTTAAGAAGACGGGCCTGGACAAGGTACTCTAAAGAACGATAGGAGAAACCACAATAAATCTGGTAAGGTTGCAGTGGTGAAGGTCATTTTGCCATCTCCGCTCAAATTATCTAATCTAATCTAAACGTACTAATTTTACATATTCAATAATGTAAAATAAAATTCACGCCTGGCCAACAGATTAGGTTGTATTTTTGGACAGTTTTTGAAAAGGATCAGTACATTTTTCTCCCTTTGCCTTGGTCTTTTTAATTTATAACAGGTGCTTTTTAAAAGCACTATTAATTGTAGATATGTTCACTAGTGTTGTGGTGGATTCAACTATTAAAAACTTCTTTTTGAGAACTCGTCAAAAATTTCTATTTTTATACTATTCACAATGGGACCTCTCCGTTTCTGGTTTAGAGTATAGTAACTTAGTGTGTACCGAATTATTGACCCATATGAACTGGCAAATCGCCAAAAACAAAATTAAAAAAACAGGAAACCTTAAAAACGTTAGAATAACTATCTACGTTTTGATTTTTTAAAATAAAATTAGTCTTTAAAAATTTAAAATTAGTTAATAATTAAAATTAAAATTGATAAAATTTTTATATAAAAATTTAGCAAATTCTGCAATTTTATTGTCGGAATTTAAGATGCTATATCATAAATTATATATTTTTCTGATATTAAAGTAACATTAAAACCATTTTGATTTTTAATAAGATTTTATTTTTATAAATTAATTTTATCTTACAACCAGTGGCAAAAGCTGAGCACACTCAGTTACGAGACCTTAGGACCGGGACGGAAGCGGTCCCACTGTGGATAGTATAAAGATAGGAGCTTTTTGTGGGAAGTTGAAAAAATTGACTTTTTAATAAAACCAATATGCAGGAAGGTAATTTGAATGGGGATGTTATCATTTTTTATTTCGAGTACGGGTAACTTGTGGTGAAAAGTTCACTTTGATACATGCATTATTTTTATGAATATTATTGTAATATTTAAAATAGTCATAATTTTTATTTTATTTTATTTTATACAAATAATTAATTGAATAAATACCTTTAACTTCTTTCTTTATTTATATCCATTTACCCAAAAAGAAATTACTGAAAATACAATTGAACTTTTATTCGAATTCAGACCCATAATCTTCCTTCACTGCTTGTGTTACAAAACGTAGAAACGTGGTTTTCTTATGACGATAAGCCACACATAGAAAATGATTTGTGGTGCTTTCTTAGCAAAGAAAATTTCGGAGAAAATGTTTAATATTTTCCGGTAAATTATTACGAATTCGTGAGCGAACAGTTAAATTACGTCTCGGATAGTTGGCAACTTTTTTAAAAATTGCGCCTGTGTTGTTGTTTATTACACCACTGAAAAGTTATAATGAACGGCGAATATTTTCCTTCTGTTTTATTAAAATTTTAAGATTGCAAACTTCAATAAAATATTTTTATTATTTGTATTACATGTAATTTATAAATCCACCTAAATTTATTACTAACTATGTTTGGTGGGCAAATGTACACACCCAAAATATAAAAAACAGATCAACTTACATAATATATAGGGGAAAGCTAAATTTTATAATTAATTAAGTTTTATTAATCGCCTCCTTACCTTTAGCTAACCTCACTTTGATATGTCAAATGGCAACTCCCATAGTGTGACACACAATTAAAAACATCATATAATTTGCTATCCAACCGTACCAAGAAATTGGTGGACAAAGCAGCAAAAATGTGTAGTAACAATTCAAGTATTTTTTCTATCACATGCCTAAAATGTGCACTGTTATTGGCAAGACAATAATAAAGCCTGTTTTGAAATTCCTTGCAAACTTTGACGTAAGTTTGTTTGGTACTAATTCCGTATTGCAGTGAAATTCTATCTTTAATTCCTGGAATATTTGCAGGTAAAGTTCTATACACTTAGGTTTTAAAATAACCCCAAAGGAAAAAATCTAAAAGAGGCAAGTCTGGAGATAAGGGCCATTCCATCGCACTTCGCCTGCCAATCCATTTGCCTAAAAACTATTTATTGAGTTACTCTCAAACTATTCAAGCATAGTGAAAAAGAGCTCCAACTTGCTCAAAGTGCAAATTATCTTCACTGAGTTTCATAGCAACATTTTTAATTACTTAATTTTTAAAAGATTTCAGATATAGTTAGCCAGTTAAATTTTCTTTCAGAGAATGGCCCGATAATTGGACAGCTATGAATCAAATTGTTTTCATACCTGCCCAAACGTTGTTCTTTTCTGAATATTAAGTATGACCTTTCTTAAATGGGTGTGGAGTTTCATTTTTGCAATATCTACAGTTGTGTCTGTTAACTAATCCAAAGCGGATATTTTTGATCAAACATCCAAAAACTCGGTATCTACGGTATCTAATGTTTGTGTATATACAAACTTTCATACAAACTTTTGACACAAAAAAAACTGCAAAATATTATCCACAATATCGTTGATTTCGTCATTTGTTATTCACATTTTTTTTATTTATTATTTTTTTATTATTATTAAGGGTTTACATCTAATAGGCCTTGTAATAGTTAAAACATTTTTGTGCCCATCGTTTTTCGGGCACTTTATGTACAAATGTATGAGCAGTGCATATGTTTATAAAAAAACATTAGCAATAAAACAAGTACTAATAATTAATTTTATATAAGTAGTTTAATTTAAACTATTTTGCATACATATTAAAATAATAGTACAAATATTTTAATTAAATTATATACTTTTCTCTATAAGAAAAGGGACTAAAAAACGTTGTTGATACGGAGTATGCCGCAGTGATACGTGTAGTAAATCCTATCAGGAGAATTTAAATTATTTTATTAGTTTTTTAAAGCCTTGTTTTGAATATCGCCAAAAACTCATAAAAATTAGTTAATTAAGTGCAAGAGCACTTAAAAATTTGTTCCAAATGTGCTAAATGCAATTTGTGGGTAAAGCGGTGTGGATGAGGTGATGGTCGATTCCAAGGAATTGATAATGGTAATAAAGACACATATTTGTTTACTTCATTTTAAAGGAGAATGTGATTCAACAACCGAATATGCAGACCCATCAGTTATATAAAAAAGAAAAATAGTTATAAGGCAATATATTTAATTAATTACAAATATAATAACTCGCACCATAACCTTAAATAATAAATTTTTTCATAGGTAAAAGTCACTAGAACCTCGCTAAACACACAGAAATAAAAATTATTTTTCTTCTTTGTAATTACTTTTACCTATTACCATGACAAGTAGAACACAGTTCTACTTGACATCTTATTATTAATATCCTAACATTTCAACTAGTTTGGCTTTATTTCCTCCTTGAGGACGACGATAACACTTCAACCATCGTCGTAATTGAACACAATTGTTGGATTCTACGGTAGGAGGCACTACTGAAGCACCATCAATTAATTTTTTATTAAATTGCACTGATATTAGAAGTTATAATGCTTGTTGCCCAGCCATATTTATAAAAAGTGCCCGAAACTTGTATATTGTCGCCTTTTTAACATGAGGACGCGCTTGCGCTAAGCATACCCTTAAAAGGCTTATTCCTTCTGTATTTGTATTGCTGTTTAAGACTTTAATATATATTATAGGTTTTGTTATTTTAAGTGAATTACTTATAATGGTATTTTTTTGGGGACACAAAAGTTTTTTATTTAAATATTTTTTTTAGTAACATAGCTTAAAAATAATAATAGGAAAAATATATATTTTCATTTTTTAAGTTTATTATAGGACCAAATTTAGGCAACTTTAATAATATACATGCAGATAACAGTTTTTAAACTAAAATTTCATTATTAAAAGTTTTTAACTTTAAGTTATATTTCTATTTGGCTTTACTTTTAATTTACATTTTTGAATTTGCGTTACTAATGATAAATTTATATTATACCATTTTTTTGCCAAAGTCTCACATTTAAAAAAAAAGTTTATATATGTATAACCATATAAATTTAAATGTCTTGTAATATTTTCTACTATTAATTTTTTATTTTACCTTGCAAGTATATCTTTAGGCCACGGGAACCATAGTTCTGTCACAATTTACCATTGCTTATAAATCCACCTCATAATTCATAACAAAAATATATTCCCGTACTTTTCCAATGTTCATCAAGGTTAATTTTGCTGAAAGCAATTATCTGCGGATGAATCCCTTAGAAATTAAATAAAAGCACCTGGCACATGCAAATATCATTTAAAATTCCCAGTACAGCTTCGTTTTAAATAAAAATAAATTTACTGGAAACACGTTATCGGGCATGGTTGTCAGGTTACCTCTTTTTTAAATAAAATTTTTAAATAAAGTAAATTGTGAAATTTGATACAGAATACAGGTAAACCAGAGGTTAACATCTTCAACCAAAAAAGTTAACTGTTTATGGGTTTTAGTTTTTTTTTAAGTAAACCAAGTCTAGTAACCAAATATTAAGACATCAGAAGAAAGTTAAAGTAATATAAACCAAGAATACGCAAAATTACCAACACTAATCATATGTGTATAGGGTTGACAAACACAATCTTGCTTGCTTGCTTGCTTGATATAAATATTACGGGCTCAAATTTCTTTTAGGCTTTTATTGTGCCAGAATTTTTCGTTGATAATTTTCATAGTATGGCTCTAAGCTACAAAAAATAACAAAAAATTTGCACGTGCATATCTAAGTACTCGGAGATGAAGAAACGACAAAGCAGGCCTAACTGGTTGCTGTCAGAGCTTCTATTCGTTGTCATTACTAAGTACACACACTTTGATCACGGCAGGCTACCTTTTAATGACGATAACATTTTTGAGGCACTTTTAGATAATAGATACAATCTCCTTGGGTCTTCGGGAGCAACCAATCCATTTTCGGCGCCAACAGCGGTCGTTTCCCAAGAAAACTATGAAGCTTATAAGAAACGATGTTTACTGAACGAAGGTCAAAACGGAAATCAAACGCAAAGCAATAATTTCAGTTCTGCATTGTCTTACCCACTTAAATTTAATATTTACTCTTATTTTTCTACAAAATTTTATCTAATATTTTTACTGCATCGAATCACTTGAGTCCTGTATTAAGGTTTCTATACATTAGTTATAGGTATTTTGCCGTTATTAAACAAGTTTTTTTCTTTTTCTACAGAGTCTGCAAGTTATCGTCATGTCATCCTATTTTTGCAAGTGCTATCTTAAATGACAGTCACCATTAAGGAAGTTCTGCGTATTATTTGATTAAAGCACTTTAAAAGTAGCAACTTAGTTGTAAGTGTAACGTTCCTTTAAGTTCTCTTAATCCGTTACAACAAAATATCGAAAAAATTAGCCATTGCTTTACAACCCTCGCCATATCTTTTAGTTTTGAAATTAATAAACGGCCACTCTAGTTTTTTAATTTATTGCTAAATTAACATTTAAAAACATATTCGTATTCAAATTTGGACAAGTAAAATCTGCCGCATATTTTCCTTTAAAAGAAATATGTATTATTTCTTGTATATAATAGTTGTATCCTAATGGGAAATGGGTTTTAGCCACTTTTTTTAAAACTTTGAAAATTGATAGTACTTCTTAATATGCTAATCCAAAGTCTCAATGGGTACGAAACCCTATAACACACCCCAACAACCCGAGAATCAATCCAAAGTTCTGAAGGACGCATACTGAGTGACATACAAATTGCAACATCCACAATATGCTAAGATATACCCATAATTTTTTGTCGGTTAATTGCTTTTATGAAGTGTAGCAAACAATGACATTTTTGTTTCAATTTATTTTAAAATATCAGACTTTTTAATGTAACAAAAAATATAATCACTTTTTATTATCAGTTTTTTATTGGGACTTGCTTAGATTCATTCAGTATAATTGCTTTTGTGGTATTTAAAACACCTTTTAGCAATGCCTTCTTTGCGTAGACGTCCCGTGTATCATCAATTAGGTGAATTTGAACGAGGTGGAATAGTAGGTCCACGAGAGGGTGGGATGTCATTTCGGGAAATTGAAAGAATCGTTAACTGGGATGCTACCACAGTGATGCAATGTTGGGACTGGACGATATACATCGTCGCAGACACGTCGTAGGGGTACTGGGGCTTTGGGAAGAACCACAGACCGTTAAGAACGGCTTTTAAGAGTTAGTGTATTTGGAGCGCGTTTCAGCACAAGCGCAATTGGATATGAGTAAAGGGTAGCTACGAGTCGACAGATATCCCTAAGATCGATTTATCAAAGAATAAGACCGTATGGGCTACAATCATACCGTCCTCGGCTTGTATTGCCATTGACCAATAGACATAGACAGCTGTGTCTGATATGGTGTCAAGACTTAATGGAAGGACAAATGAAATCGGGTCGTATTAAGTAACAAGTCATGATTTTGTTTGTGGGTTCATGATTGATCGTAGGAGAGTTTCTTCGGAAAGAGACGACAACTTCGGCGTTAGCATAGCAATTGAAAGCAGATCAGCTTTTTTTAAACAGAGACATGAACGCCCATCCTTACATCAATAACGTGTTACAACCTGTTGCGTGGCCATATCTCCAATAACTGCAAAACCCAATTTTTTAACAGGATAATGCTAGACCACACACAGCTGCAGTTACAAGAGACTTCCTCCGACTAGCTAATGTTACTGTTCTTCCATGGCCTGCAAGGTAACCTGACCTATCGCCTATTGAACATGTATGGGACATGATGGGTAGGACACTAGTTGCAACATCTTATGGTGAATGCACAACATTTACTTATAAAGTAAGATTATCTTGGTAAACCCTACCACAGGCAGATATTGATCATCTGATCCGCAGCATGCCACGAAGAGTTACAGATTACAGAATGTTAAAACTTACATGGTGGCGCAACTTACTACTGATTTTTTAAGAGTTTGGTTTAAATTCCCTTGTTGACAATATTGTTAATTGTTATTCTTAGTTGCCCCAATTATTTTCCAAAATTATAAGAAAATATACTTACATTTACTGGGTGCTGCAATTTCTATGTCACACAGTATATTTGACTGATTATTGGTCAATTGCCTTACTGGAATATTTAATATTGTAGTTCATATAACTGCCAGCTACTCCCCTTTTCCCCTTTACCCTACCACCACGGACCAATTCCTGTCATGTGACTTTTTTCTGTTTACCGGCTCTAAAACCCGTTGGTTTAAAGTATTCATAATATGTTACTTTTTCAGGGTATTCTTAGTCACACTTTATCAGTTTTTTGTCATATACCATGCAAATTTAATTTTAGGACCTATGTCTCTTTTTTTCGGAGTGACGATATATTTATAGGAATTTTTCTTTAAATTTGATTACGGAGTAACACTTTTCAGAAAGGCCATATACTTAATTAACACGCTGTAAGTACTGGCTACTAATTATTTGGCCAATAAACCAGGCCTATTACTTACATAGTATTTAATATAAAAATATTCTTTCATAATTTTCCAGTAATGTAATAAACAAGAACATACGTTGCAATATTTTAAAAAGTTGACGTCTGAGCGTGTCGTATTTTAACCGTCTGCTCACGAATTCACAATAAGTTGCCGGGACATATTAAACATTTTCTCTAAAATTTTCTTCGCCCGAAACACATTACATATCATTTCCCATATGCGGCTTATCGTCATAAGAAAATCACGTTTAACAATTTTGTAGCAAGCAGTATGGTCAGATTATGGGTTTATAAACTTAAATTTATTTTTTAGTGTAAATGGGGTGTATTATTTATTTATTACATTTCTTTCAACTTAAGCTACCAGCTAAAGATTTTAAGAAAAAGTTTGTATATATTTAATAAAAAAACAAGAGGAAAGTTAAATAATTTTTTGACGAATAATATTTCTGGATATACAGGGTGGGCCAATGAAAACGAAACAAGGTCGATTTCTTGTATCTATGGTTGGTAGGAAAAAATCCCTCGGACCCGTCAATTTTTATTTCGAGGGAGATACATTTTGCGCCTATTCTTAACCCCGTCACTTCAACCCCCTAGGGGGGAGTGAGCTTTACTTCTAAATTCTTAAACGGGGGGTCGACCGATACCTCATTTTAAAGATCATCAAATCCTCTTTTCAATTGCTTCCTAGTTTTTTGAATTTCATGCAGAAGTTTTTAAGAAAATACGTTTTATAAACATAATCGGCCTATAATCGAAAGTAGCGCTTTTTCACGTTTAGTACAATTTTTTATATAGTATTTTTGTTTTTAAATCCTGTTCCATCCAACTTAAAAAGTAAGGAGGCATTAAATGTCACTTTTTATCACTTAATAAAATGCGGATACTTGTTACTTACGTTTTAAAATTATAAAAGTAGTCAGTGTTACCCTAAATGCTTCAGAACGTCCGAAACCGTTTTGAACAAAACTTGTATGATTGCATGGAAGCAGAAGGCCAACATTTTAAACACTTGTAAAATTAAAAAGTAAGTAAAATAGAAGGAAAGTTTTAAATGTAAATGTTCTCGTTATTTAAAACAATCCCCCTCCCTCCTTCGTAGGGTTACCATAAAAAAAACTGAAAGCTGTACTTAGAAAGCATGACGTTTTCCCAATTAAAAATGGCCATTAAAAAATTAACCGATAATAAAACAATTATTTTTTCAATGTTGACTTGTTCTTAAATTCAAAATTATTTTCTCAAAAACTACTGCATCAAATTTAAAAAACTAGGAAGCGTTGAAAAGAGGATTCGATGATTTTTAAAATGAGGTATCAGTCGACCCCCTTTCCATTTAAGAATTTAGGAGGGATTATTACCCCCCTCCCCCTAGGGGTTTGAAGTGACAAGGTTAAAAATAAGCGCAAAATGTGTCCCCCTCGAAATAAAAATCGACGGGTCCAAGCGATTTTTTCCTACTAACCATAGATATGAGAATTCGGCCTTTTTTCGTTTTTATTGGCCCATCCTGTATAGGTCGGTCTGTTCTGGTATATATTTTTTTGTTATTTTAATAAAAGCTAAGCTATATATACAAGGTGACTTAATAGTTGTCACCCAATACACTTAAAAAAAAGAAAAATACATTTTGCGCCAACTTAAAAATTTGTACAGGGGTCAAGAGCCCATGACAATACAATTATTTTATACCTTTGTTTTAATGTCCTGACTAGGATCATCGAAATAAAAGGATAAAATATCTAGATTAGTTTGCAAGTTAAGTTTATACCATTTACAGAACAACGGTAACGGTAATTATCATTCTTATTTATCGAGATAAAAAAAACTTACCACTGAAATATATGTAGAGCAAATAATGGGTACAATTATGGTATACTAGATGTCGCTACAGCATTTTTTTACATGCAATAAAAAAATTATGGAATTTTAGGTTAAACGTATTTCAGTGGATCGCTTCTAAGTTTTATGTGAAATAATTTTTAATTGTGTAAAAAAATAATAGGAATATTGAGAAAATATTAAAAACTAATTTTGAATCAAAAATTTGAAAAAAAATTGTTAAAACATCCCACTGGGAGCTCTAAAATCAACAGAACCTCAATATTTACGCATATACTTAAAATCATGTTTCTTTATTAAGATTAATTTTGATATTGTTGTGAGATTAGAAAATAAAATGACTAATTAATTGGGAATAAAATTAAAATATAAAATAAATAATTTACAAAATCTTTTAATTATGATAAACAGCTTAGGCTGCAATTTATTATATTTTTATAAGAACTCTAATTTTGGTAATAGCTACCAATAAAATATTTATAACATATAATATCAAGCACCCCATGCTTTTTTATTATAATTTCCCTTTAAAGGACTAGTGAAGTCTTTGGGTCTTATGGATCCTATAGGACGTTTCGAGTTCTGGGCGGGTGAGTCAGTTTTCCTTCTTCCTCTTCTTTTTTTCTCTTTCAGTGTTCCTTTTTCCTCTTCTTTCTTTTTATTCTTCTTTTTGTTCACTATGGTAAAATTTGGAAATAATGCTGATGGCATACCCGAAAGAAAGTATATAAGGTAAAATACCCCTCCATTCGGATCTTCGGGCGAGGGGTACATTTGTCTGATATCCTTCACATGTAGGCTTAACTCAAACTGTCCCCTTGGTCGCTCTGACCATGATTTTGGTCAACAAATTACCAAAACAATTTAACTAGGCATTAAGACCTATATTCCCCACACTAAAAAGAACCCCATAACTTTAAATTACAAACTGTGGTTTTCTAAATCCTGTGAAAAACCCAGGCTTTCAAGCCCACAAAATTTTCTTCAAAACCCTAGTCCCGAAATTGACAGGCTAGCATCGAAGCAAGAAATCAGTATAACTAGATCATCTCAAAGCAAAAGACCGTTCTAACAATCGGATAAAAGATAAAGTTCTCTCTTGCTCAAATGGCAGTAAAGCTTTCTGGTCCTTTGCCAAAAATGTTAGTCAAAACTTCTGCACAAAGTCCTCTCCACTCCTAATCTGTAAAGATGGAATTGTTTCTACCTCTAAAGGAAAAGCCAAACAATTTGCTGCCAATTCTACGCTTGATACACCCATTAATCTTCCTCTCCCAACAGTTGCCCCTGTTTCTCATAAAATGTCCGATATAATTTTTAAAGTCAAACAGATCAAGCGCATTCTTTCTTCTCTTAATACTAAAAGATCGTCTAGGCTGGATGACATAACAGCAGTCGTTTTAAAAAAATGTGTTCCCAACCTTGCATCCATCCCAATCGTCGAATCTCTTACGACACGGGCAATTTCCCGGAGAGTTGGAAAGCTTCACGTGTGCAACCTGTCTCCAAAAAAGAATTCAAAACTCTCCCTTCCAACTATAGAACAATAGCTTTTCTTGCTATTGTTTGCAAAGTATAGAACACTACATTAATTATCAAATCTTAAAGTATCTGGAAAAACACAAGATCTTACATGAGAGACAGTATGGATTCCGTCACAAAGATCCACAGCCGATCTTCTTTATTTTGTCTCGCACAACTGGAACAGGTCCCTTGAGTTCCTTGGTGAATCCCAGATCGTTGCTCTTGGCATATCCAAAGCTTTTGATCAGGACTGACATGATGGGTTTCTTAACAAATTTTCTTTCTTTTACCTAAGCTTTGCTCTTGGCTCTCCAGTTTCCTTTCTAATCGACGTATGTCAGTTACTGTAGATGTTCACTCTTCCAGCTTCTACGAAATTAATGTTGATACCCCAGGGCTCAGTGCTGGCACACACGCTGTTTCTTCTACACATTAGCGATCTTCTCTTTCCACAATCAATCCCATTTATAGTTTTGCTGACTATAGTACCCTCCACTCTAGTATTCAATTTCTTAAGCCACCATGTCATTTTGATTTTGAAAACAAGCGCGGGTGAATGCCGATATCCCTTTCACAAGACCTCAAACTTATCTTGGTTTGGGGCGACAAAATCCTTGTTTAGTTTAATGCCTCGAAAACATAGTCATGTTCGCTGTCGCGAAAAAAGTCCGCCAATTCTAATCAGTTACATATGAGTGGCCAAGTTCTGCAGAACAAAGAGTCGTTTAATCTTGTCGGCGTTACTTTTGAGAATAACCTTAACTGGCAGCTGTAGGGGATCTTTCGCTCTCCTATAGGCATTTTCACGGCTTCTGCTCAGAGGAGTTGGCCAGTATAATTCCTTCTCTAGCAGCTCCCAACAAAGCAACACGTAGTGCAACTTTTATGAATCCTTTTAAAGTTCAGTCAGAGAGGCCTCGAACTTGCCGCTTTCTTCGTTCCTTCATCCCTAGAGTGTCAAGACTATGGAACCTGCTGCCCGCAGAAGTTTTTCCTTCTTCTCCCAATCTCCAAATATTTAAGTCCCGTGTGAACAAACTCCCTCTTACCACACTTAAGACACCCACGGTACGTTAGTACTTAGGCATTATCCTTTGTGGACTGTTCCAAGATAAAAAATAATAAAATATTTTGTTTATAACTTTTTTTTTATTTTTCTCTTATTTTAACCTAATTATTAATTCTTGATTATTTGACTTTCCATCAGTTTAACACAAACTCTTTATACTTAAAAAATATTTTTTACTTCTTAGTTTGATTTGCTATTAAAAAGTTTTTGTTCTGTTTTTAAAACTATATTTTTTAAATTATTTTCGTTTAGTAAGAACGTTATGTTCCGTCCTCATTGATTGTCGTTGACTTAAATTCTAACTTTATTTTTGAAATCAAGCAGTAAGCTTTATTTCACACATCTTTTACGGTTAGAAAAACACAACAACTGGGCCCTTTCCCACAGTTAAATAAAAAACCGTTTCTCTTTTATCAATTGACTAACGAAACACTTCAACAGAGTTATTTTGATACTTTTTTCGAAAGCGAAGTAAGGAAATAAAAGCTAAAGAAGTAAAATACTTCTGCCACAAATACTAAAGAAGTCTTTTAAAGTTTTGCGAGGATTTTTAGTGGCATGTTAAGCTTTTCTTGAATAATTTAAAGAGACGGAGCTCTCTTTTTTTACTTTTGGTTGTTTTTAAGTTTGTTCGGCTTGTGAATTATTTAAGAGATGGTAAGTGCTTTAAAGTTTGCACTTGGAGATGTTCCTCTAGTCGTTTTTTAGTTCTACATAAAGTATTATTTTAAATGTGTACTATAAAATACGCTAAACAAATAGTTAATAAAAACACGTTTAAATTAAGTTTACGTTTTAAGTTTTTAAATAAACAGTGCAAAAATAAATAGATTGCACAAAATAAGATATGCAATTGAGCAATTATTGTTAAATTAGTCTAAGAGCCTGTAAACCATCCGACTAACCCATTTCCCAGAAACAATTCTGATGGTTGCAAGGGTCTTCCAGACCAGTATATAATGGACATGGCGCTCGACAAAAGTGCGGGCGCAACAGACTCGTATGAGCTTCATTTTCAGAAAGAGAGGATATATTTATTGTGTATTGTAAAGATATGATAAAAGATTACTTAAATGAAAGACAAACAAAGTTACATGTAAAGTTTAAGTTTTATTTATGTTAACAAATATATACCATTAAAACTTGTTAATCTTACAGGTCTGCGTACATTACTGTCGTAACTTATTAGTCCTTTTCTTTTGAATCGAAGTGATAATCATCCATGATCTCATCGTTTTCTAGAATAGAAATAAAAAAATGTTATTCATAAAAAGAAATTAACAGCTATTATACCTGAATATGAAAAACAATATATTTACCTACTTCAATGTCATTAGGCTTATCAGAGCATCATAAATAGAAGGTGGCACAGTATTACCTTCATGCCAGTTGTATATATATTTATTATTATCTAAAATTCAACCATTATTCTCTGGTGTTAACGTTGTAGGCACTTAAAGATTGGCATTAATGGTCTGGAAGACCCTTGCAACCATCAGAACTTACATACTTTTGAAAGAATATGCCCTTAAAATTTTAGCCTTGTGGAAGCAGGTTATAAATTGCCATCTCGACGAAATCATCAAAATAGGTTGTCATTTTTTTTCGACTTACACATATGTAAATTACATCCTATCAAGATTTTAGCTTTGTGGAAGCAGGTTAATTTTTTTTGACACTTTTAAAATTTTTAGGGATGATGAAGTAACCGGGGGATGCCTGCCATAACGGAACTTTTACAATTGACCGATAGTAAAATAATATTAAAAAAGTTTTTAACTCTGTGAGAAATTGATTAGTCGGATGGTTCACTAGCTCTCCTACTAAATAGTCTTTAAACTTGACTTAAAAGAATACTTAAAAATCTTTAAGGTATTTTCCTATATTGCAAAATACAAGATTGTTATTTGATTTAGCTTAGAGTGTCCCAATTAAAAAAAAATAAGCGCAAGAAAGTATAAGAAATATATTTTTTTACATTTAATGACAACTTAGAAAAAATAAATTATTTTACGTATGGGTAAGTAGTTACACAAAGTCTTAGAACTTTTTTAATGTAGCGCAAGTAATGCCTGACCGTAACGATATTCAACTTTTTTCAAAAAAATATCTTTAATCATTATTAATCAATTAATATTATTAAAAAGTTAAAAATTTCACATGAATTACATATGAAGATTGCATGTATGAGCGGGAAAAACAATAAAGCTTCTTTAATGGATTAAAATAAATTTGGGCAATAATAAATGTAGCCGAATACATTGAATACTTTACAGTAAAATAAACCCTTATAGTCACAAAATATATACACTGACGATAAGTCGCTGGACAAGCGTCAGTGGGAATAATGCTGAGGTTCCAGTTTTACCGCTGGTAGTCTACCCTTCTTGGCATCGTGTTGCTGTTTTTTAATTTTTGTGGAAATTTAATTATTTTTAGTTTAAGTAAGCAGTTAAAAAGCCAAAAAGCAACCTAAGAAAGCAAGAAACAAGAACTGAAAATAAAATAAGTTGGGTAGTAAGTATAAACTGTTTAATAAATTTTACCTTTTAGTTTTAGTTTTATTGGGGTTTAGGTGCTGGGTTTAAAGAAAACATTCTACGCGCCAAACTAACCAAAAAAAAGCTTTTATCTTTTTTTTTCCTCTAAAAACTGGTGTAGAAAAACTTTTGTTGTTATTACTTTCAAAATAAATAAATTATATAATTTTATATACTGGGTATTGCGTCGCCGAGCGGAACATAGGGAATCCCATGTAAATTTTAAGGGGGTCAATTATTGGCTCCCTGTACATTTTACAGAAAAAATGATAACTTTTTGAAGAGACCAATTTTACAAGCCTTTTGCCAAGTTTCAAAAAATTTTAATAAGCAAATCTTGAATTATTTAATTAAATGCAATTGCAAAATAACCAAATTTTCGGTTCAGGTAAAACCAAACAGGCACCAGTAAAATGAATATTGTTCCTGACATAAGGAAAAGTGTAAATAAATTAGTGACAGTTGATATTTGAAAAAAGTATATAAATTATTTAATCGACGAAAAAGTATCCATAATTAAGTGGCATAGTGCGGGAAACAGTTTAAGAAATGTTTTTAATTAATTTTCCCACCAAGCCCATTCAACTATTAAACATATTGCCAGTAAGTTCGAGTCCAAAAGTACCGTAATAAATAATTGTAAATGTTTAACTCAAGATATCGAAAATAGAGCCGAAGAAAGAGAACACAGAGATTTTAATATTCTACTGAGTGTGGAGGAAAACAAAATGGTTAGTACGAGGGTTCTTGGGCAAAAGGTAAATTAACATCATATAACAGTATTGCGCACTTTGAAAAAATATTATTCGTATAAATTCGAAAAACATTAAGAGCTGCAGGAGATGAAGAGCGAAGAATGGTATTTTGTTTTGAAATGATGGAAAGAGCAAATAACGATAGGAATTATTTAAGAAATATTTGTTTTGCCGAAGAATGTACATTCACTCTTAACAATGAATCAAATGTTCAAAATTGCCGGTATTGGAGCCAAAAAATGAAAATCGCTTTGTTCATACTCGGACAAAATATCCCCAAAAAACAAAATGTATTTGTGGAAATTATCGGACACCATATTATTGAACCCTTTTTTATGGACTGTAACCTGACAGCAGAAACCTATTTGAACTTATTTCAAAGTCAAATTGGACCCGCCTTGGAAGAAATTGTTCGGGAAGATCAAATGATCCGGTACCAAATGGATGGTTGCTCCGCCCATAATGCCGGTATGGTTAGAGAGTACCTGGAAATTGCTTTTAACGGAATATTGTTGGTCCACGGTACCAGATACTTTGGTCAGCCAGGTCACCTGATCTTTCACTGAATGACTTCTCTCTGTGGGGTCACTTAAAAAGTGTCATTTAAAAAAGTGTAAAATTTGAAAATCTAAACCAGTTACAAACCGGTATTTCGTTAGAATGTAATAAAATTTTGCAATATCAACTTAGCAAAGTTAAAAATAAATTTTATGATCGGTTGGGATATTGTCTAGCTGTTTATGTAATTCTCTATTATTTTAAAAAAGTTATTGAATTTTATTTCATTTTATTTTTCCACACCTAGTAAAATATGAAGAGTTCAGTTCTGTCATTTTTCGGATCTATTTTCAATCTTGTAAGTCAAACATTCACAATTATATAGTGCGATGGCTTTGGACTCAAATTTACTGACAATATGTTTAATGGTTGAAATGGACCAGATAGGCTTGATGGGAAAATAAATTAAGAATATTTCAGATACTGCTATTGATTTAATTAAATTCTAGTATGATAAAATTTATTTTTTTAATGATCAATAGTAAGAATTGTTATTAGTTAAACTTAATTGTTACATTAAATAAAAGGTTTGATAAAAAAATAATGTTAACGTGTCTTTTACTTTGAATGAAATGGTTGTGAGATTGATGAAACGGAAAAAAAAATCCTTTTATTCGACTGTATGTCAGATTTGACAAAGCCTTATAACAAATTGTTTGCTGGTGGGTGGTATCTGTTTGGTTTTACCTGGTCCGAAAATTTGGTAATTTTGCAATTACATTTAATTGAATAATTTAAGATTCGCCTATTAACATTTTTTTAAACTTGGCACTGGGGTTTGTCAGATTGGTCTCTTTAAAAAGTTATCCTAGATTTTTTCTGTAAAATGTACAAAGGAGCCAATAAGTAACCACTTTAAAATTTACATGGGATTTCGTATGTTCCGCTCGGCGACGCACCACCCGGTGTAGCTAGATTTTTACCATTTTACAATTTATATTTGTTTAAACTGTATTGTAAAATCTTGACTTACAGGTATTTATTATCTAGTGTGCCTAAATAAATTTGTTTTAAAAGTTTTCCTATTCGTCAATATTGTTCGGCGATGCCTTATGGGCTCTGCAGGTAATGAATAGTTTTTCGGGCTCCAAAACTGCCACAGCATGCGCCTGAGCTAGCTGTATAAGTACGAAATATAAAAACGCTTTATTCCCAATTATCCATATTGCGACATTTATCGTTTTTCCATCGACTTTTTATATTTTTTATAATTTTTTTAATGTGTATGTTCGTTTGTAACATTACTGGTAATATTTCACGACAAAAAACAAACGGATCATAATTGAATTAGTTGTATACAAATGTGTATACAAATTGTACCTCAACATTTTCAGCGTTTGTGTAAGTTTAAAAAGAAGATTTTATTTTAAATGAAGCATGTTGGTTGGGGTTAAATTTTCAACTTTAATTTTAATTTAAAGATTTTACTACACAAGTACATATTCATTAAAAGAGGCTTATTTTTCTAAAATGCATAATTTTCTAAAAGGTACTTTCTAAACTTTTTATCAATATCAACCTAACAGACTATCATCCCACCATAGAAAAAATGGATTAATCGTACCAAGTGTGCTCTTTTAAACAGAAATAGAACAATTTTACCCAGTATGCCATCTAATCGATATATACACAATAAATAACCTCTAAAAACTTTAATTAAGCATACTAAGTACGTCTGTTTCAGAACCACAATTTTTTAAACAAAAGTCAAAATCGAGCTTGGCCCTTAGGAAAACAAACAAACAAACAGACCTTCACGTATACCGCTGATTTACTCCCTTTTTTTTTCAATTTTCGTTTGGTTAAGTGGGAATATTGACTATAAATAGCACTATTTTTACACTTTTTAGGTCTATTTTTTAGTTCAAACCAGAACTAACCGCAGTCTTTCTGTAAAACCTTTCAATAAATGATTAGCCTTTAGTCTATATTCACTATTTAAAAAGGCATACTGTGACAATTGGTCCTTTTTTTCTACGGTGTCTTGACTGTCTATCGGATACAAGAAATGTGTAATTTCAATATTAAAAAAAAATTAGACTCACAAATAAATATTCAGGACAAAGTGTGTTTCGGTCCACTGATTAGATCACTTTAAATATCACTTTATAAATTGTACAAATGGAAAAATTGAAGAATCTAAAATTTTGAATTTAGATTTTCTTTTTTTAAAACATTTTTTTCTAAGAAAGTACCGACAAATTTGTTTACTAATTTAATAATTAAGTGAAAAATACTTTACGTAACAAATTTAGGATATTCTCGTTTCTTTATATTGTGATAAAAAATATCTATGATCTAAAACCTGATTTAAAGTGATCTGCCCTGGTGAGCAACCCAAAAAATGTTGTTAAATAAATCAGGCACATTAAGGTAGTACATATCCAAAAAAAAATGTTTTTATCTTAATCCTTTCTTCATTTTATTAACAAATGACGTTAGTGTTTTTATTACAATGCAAGCCAAATAATAATTAGCCTTTTCTTTTTTAGCTCTTTTATTTAAGAGACGTCAGGACTTAACTGAAATCATCATTATTACACGAATATCAAACACAAAATCTCCTTTCAGCAAACCACTTTAGACAAACGCTCTTAATTTTCTTGCTTCTTAGGGATTTTCAAACTTCTCGTAGATATTATCTTGGCAACGAAACCTTTTATTTTTACGTTTCTTAAAGTTTTACAGCCATTGAGCAATTTGAACCTTCTTAAAAATACAAGTTCTAATCGATACATTCCTAATGGACTTTTCCTTTAAGACGTAATGTCTGGTCCCCTCTTATAATTATGTGTATTAATTAAACGCATAAGAAAACTGTTAATCATTAAGCACAAATATTTTGCTTAGAATTATGCCTTTTAAAATATCCTTAATAAATAACTTTTATATAACGCATATATTTAAATAATTTTGTAGAAAAAAAAATCAAGAAAAAAACGATATTAAGAAGTAAAGTACATAAAAGTAAATACAAAATTATCAAAATATACTAAAGCTTATTACAATAAACACCTTGTGTTAACGTTAACCGTAATAAATAAATAAATAAACTTAATAAAATCAAATCTTAGTTTACTCAAACTGTCAATAACAATTATTACTTTACAACAATCAGTCAACCAGCCAGTGCTTGCTTGCTTAGTTGTTTTTGTCGTTTAATTTTGTTAATTGCCAACTTGATTTGTTAAAGTATTGGTAATATTTTAAAACTCTTTTTTAAATATGTATATTTAGGTGCATTGCAAAGCAGCTTAACCAGATATATATTTTTATTATATAATATGTATTTTGGGGCCACATAAGGTCACGCATCTGCATGTAGCGAATAAGGTTGCCAGGGATTTTCCCAAAATGTCAAAAACACTTTCACACACATCACTTAAAGTTAAGCTTTGGTCTTCAAAAGTTAAGTTCTTTTTTGCGCCTTTAGTAATTGTTTTCCAACTGAGCTATGGGCTTTTAAAATAATCCTAAGAAGCCCGAAAGTAACTTGTTGCTTTACCATAATAGTTATTTATGTAATCGAAATAACAATCATTATAATACAGTGAAATTTTTTCCAGTATATTATTTGGTAATTTATGTATATTTTTAAAAGGAAAAACGAAAATAATATAGGTTATGCTACTTTTATGATTTAAATTATTTTTAATGAGGTAGATAATCCTATCACCATATCAATTTAGCACAATAAACCCGGTTTTTTTCACAAAACATGCAGGTACTAGCTAATCCGTCTATCTTCCTTGGATTAAGGCGATAGGCCAAAGCAGGCTGCTATTTAGTAAAATGTGAATCATTGAAGAGAATTGAGTATACACGAGTGCCTATTTGTAGTTTTACATTTTACATTTTAAATATTGTAATATCTCGTCAGCAGTGTAAAATGCCTTCAAATTTCTTTTGTTATGCGTGTGAAAAATTTACAACAAAATCCTAACGAAAGAACATAAGTGCACTTATTTTGGCTGCAAATTATGCTATCAGGATAAGAGCTGAGCCCCTTATATGTGTTGCATCAACCAACAAGGAAGTTAAACCGCATAGCTTAAAGGAACCCACCAATAGATGTCGTTTACTATAGCAATGATATGGAAAGAAACAAAAAAGAAACACGCTACTCACGCCTGGCCAACCTCTTATGGGGATACTGGAAAAAGTGACATTTGACAATTATATCATTGCCAGGGAATAAGTAGATATCTATATTTTTCCATATTTTGCTTTGTAGTAATTTGGTAGTAAATTTCTAGATGGCGAAACGTCGATTTTTTTTAACCAATGAGAAGTGAGAATTATTTATATCCCTTTTTAACCATAAATCCCCGTGTTGTGTTGTGTTTGCGTCGGCCATTTTCTATTCTAGTATTTGGGTTGTAAGTGTTGACTTTGGGTTGACTGTTTTAAATTTGCGTTCTTATTTTTTCCACACTATTGTGAAAAAATTATAAGGTAAGATATGTTATTTAAATATTGTAATAAGCCTCTTCGATATTAAACAAGATTCTTTGTAAATATCTTCGCAATGGCACCAACACAATATGTAGGCTGAAATATTCTTGTAATTATCCTTGTTGCAGAAACGCCTATTATAGTAAAATTGTAAGCACAGATTTTAAGAACAAAAAGTTTTATTCTTTTCTTCGAGATCCCTCATCGTTAGAAGCTTGGAAAATTAAATGTACTTTAAGTCCCTCAAAAGATTGTAAAAATGTATGTTTGTGAGGACCCTTGTTCAAAATAAATTATGCAAATCTTGAGGATCCTTCTCGCTTAAAATATAGAGCTGCACCTTGGTCACCATTTATGAATTTCATTTTAAAAGAACACAGTTACAATTCTTTTCAAAATTTTCCTCTCGAACCATTGGACAACCCTAAAATTATAATTTTAAATAATGTTATTTTATACCTTATTTACAAAATTTCAATTTCATGTTTACTTATCAGAGTAATCTCTTTTTAGTGGAGGTAACCGACAAGCATTTATTTGTAATGTTTAAAGAGTTTGATAAAGAACGAAGGCTTAAATTTGCTAGTGAAGCTTTAGTCAATCTTGTAGACAGACTACATGCTGATATTTACAAATATTTGGATGGGAATGTTTACTTATTGAAAATTTATTTTGGCAACAATATTTCGAACCTTACTGCAAGCTCTTTTCATTTGTTCAGACCGTAATTTTTTGAAATATTTAACCTAACTTTAAAAATAATAATTTTTACCATTTCTTATAAATATTTATGTTTATTTTTCAGTTACCACATTAATTTAAATTCTTTATATATTTTTGCCCGCTGTCTGCTTCTGTCTTTGCCTAAATTAATAGCTAAAGTTCCCATATCATATTTTATGTATTTTTAGTCTGTTTTGAATAAGCGAATACTGCCTAGCTTCTTTGTTTTAAGGAACCTTTCAGCATGACTCATCCAACCCCGGCTGTGACAGTTTTGAAGATCTCATCCAACCCCGGCTGTAATAGTTTTAGAAGTTTTATTGTTAATTTTTAGAATATATTTTATTTTGCCTGTGTTATCTCAGGTATAAGAATTTATGTTGTTATCAGCGAATATTTTTCATTTATTCTGAAATTTATGTTTTATTTTTATGTTTTATTTGTTACTGTTATTTTTGAATGTAATTTTTGTTGTTGTTTATTGAAAATTTGGGGCAAATGTCCCAAGATTTTCCTGGTTTTCTCAAAATCTTTGTATTTATAACAAATTAATTTATAATATATTGTTAACAATAACATTTTTTGTTTGCTTTATTTTTTGCAAGTTAAAATTTTACCCAATCCTAAAAAGATAAAATTTTGCTAAATTTATCTTAACAACTGCTTATTTATTAAAATAATCAGTTGTTAAGTAAAGTATTTCAGCAAAATCTTATTTTTGTTGGAATTGGGGAAAATAACTTAGAAATAAAAATTTATAGTACTACCAGCGCATTCGCCCTTTTATTATGTGCTTTTATTAGTTGATTGTCCAGGCGTTTGTCGCTACTGTACTGACAGAAGATAGCTGCGTTCAGAAAGCACGAGGTTTGGATTTCTAGTAGTGTTTGTTCGTTGACGCTACTGATTAATATTTTTGCCTTACCAGCGTAGCAAGTTTTTCATCAAAAAATGTTACCTCAATTAGATATCTGCTATTCAGTCATTTTTGCACGACGATTTATTGCCTTAACCTTCAGAGAAGTGAACTCTGGATGAACCCTCAACCTTGCCAAGTACATCAAGCTTTTTTTCTGAAAATACGCGTGATCCTGAACTTACTACAGCAAAAGAATTCCCTTTTTAATTTCACAAGGAAAATTAAATGACCTCGTTAGAGATTTGAAACTGACCAATGATTATTTTAAATTATAATCTTTCTCTGGTATCTTTAACAACTCGACGTAAAAATAACGTATACTAGAACACATACTCTGCAACTTTTATTCTTTTTTTCACTCACCTAGGTAGAGAAGATGTGCTTTAGGAATGGCGATTTCTTAAAACTGAGTTTAAAAGTTATACTTCTGCATAATGGAAATATATCTTTCTCTGAACAGAGGCTTTTTCTACCTACCTTAAAGAAACCTATAAAACATAAAAATCCTTCTTGACGCTTTTAATTATACATGGCATAGTTGGCAAATCTCAGCTAATCTCAAAGGTATAGGAATGTTAACGGAAATGCAGCCTGGTTTTACTAAGTGTTGTTGCTTCCTATGTAAATGGGACAGAAGGGACAAAGAACTGCATTATGAAGTAAATAATTGGTCTGTAAAAACAACATGTGAGCCTGGAGTAAAAAGTGTGAAATATTCACCGCTTGCTGATCCTTCCAAGGTAATATTACCATTATGAGATATAAAACCGGGTTAACTAAAAAAAAATGTTAAGGCAATGGACAAACCGGAAAAAAGATTTTAACATCTTAGGGAGAAATTCCCAAAATTAATTTATAGATCCCTATATTCTTAAGTTATTTAGAGATACTGCTTTTAAAGAAACTATAGCACTGGTGGAGAAAAAAGCATTGAGTACTTTTAAATAAGTGTCTGAGAATTTTTTAGGAAGTTACCAGTTTGACAACTGTAGGAAGTTAATTAGAAAACTTGTTAGACACATGCAAATCTATATGATGTAACATGTCTTCCACTTTTTTTCTACAAACTTAGCAGAGATCAGTGATGAACACAGAACAAGGTCTCATCAAAACATATTAAAAATAAAGAAAGGATACCAACGAAAAAGTACAGTGAATATTCTTGTCCATTATTGCTGGTAACTGCTAAGAGGTGTTGCGGCAGCTACTTTTAGCTGAAAGATCAAAAAAAAAAAATTAAACCATGTAGGTTTATATATTTTGGAAATTTAGTAACCTTATAATGTTCTCTATTTGTTTTAAAAGTAAAATAAAATAAGAAATTTTGGTACCGTACAGTTTGGGTCTTTAAATAAAACTTATTTAATGTGTGCCTCCAAAATATTAAGTGATAGAGCAAAAAGAAATTTATATGTTACACCAGCATACTCCACATAGGAGCAAATCTTCATTGTTGGACATTGCATATTTTTACTTCTCATTTTTGGTATTTAAGATATGTTGTCATTTAACGCTCTAGAGTATAAAAATGCTATTTTACGCCATCAAACTTAAGAGCCAAAAAATACTATTTTTTTCTTTTTGGGTCAGTCTACGTAGGCTGAAAGCTTAAGCGCTATCACTGGTGTTTAAGGTGAAGTAAGAGTGGGTTCATTAGACAAGAAAAATCTCTGCAGGCATAGATTTATACAGAGACCCTCTAGCGATAAAAAACCAGCAAAGTGGAAAGTTCAGGTCATGTCCAGTTGGACTGTAAAGAGATTCATAAAGTGGCAACAAAATTCTCCCTTAAGAAAAATAAGGTCTTAATGGTTTAATCTTAAAACCGAAACATGAGTACAACATTTTCGCGGATTCTAAAAATATTTTTAAATAAAAAATAAATACAGCATTTTTTTAAAAATGCAAATAAAAACTAAGGATTTAAAAACCAAATACTTTTAATTAATTTAGCACAAAAAAGTGTGATGCAAATAAAAGAAAATAAATTATTTAAATATTTGTCATTAGGCTTAAAAATACGAAACCGTTTTCCAATTTAAAAGACTAATCCAATTTCCTAAAAAAGTCGTATTGAAAATCCAGATATTTTTTTGTGTTTAATGAAATTCACTCCGAACAAATCTTAAAGTTGCCTTCGAGGGGTAAAATAATCCGAAAACTAAGCCCAAAATGGCCTACAAATTGCTTTTTAAGTAGATATGGATTAAAAGTGACATTTTAAATAAATTAATTTATTTTGTACAGATTAACTGTTAGTTTTCGGTATTAGGCTAGTTCGTCCCACACTATTATTCGCAATTTTGGTAAATTAATGTCACGTAATAGTTTAAGTTGTAAATACGGGCAACTCAATCAATATCTTTTACAGATATACTTATTGTAAGTGTTAAGGTACTATAACCTATTAAAATTTTTAAAAAATCAATTATTATTCTTTTACGGATTTTGATTCCTTAGACCTACAATAATAACTTTCTACAAAATTTTACGCAATACCGAAACCGAAAACGAGATACATCAACTTTAGTGAGCGCGCGCTTCGGCTCGCCGTAGGTGTTCTACGCAGCTGCCGCACACTCGGCTAACTTTAAAGGCGCTTTTCTCAAAATCACTTTTTTTCAACTGGTGGACAGTCAATCTTCGAATCTATTTCTTCAATTTAAATATAGCTTAAAGTATTTTGTTTGTTTAAGCTTTCGCTACAAGAATCGACCACAATTTAATAAAAAACAAATGAAAAGAAACTTAGCATCAAAAAAATATCGGAAAAAAAGGTCGATTTTTGAACTTTTTTCGAATGTCCGCATTTAATTTTTTTTTATTTTCCAAATTTTCTGGTTAATTCTTGTGTAAGATGGCTTCCTTTTCAAAACCCATTTTGATTTTTTTTGTTTGAAACTTGCGTTTCAGAGATTAACTGTTCGCCATGGAGCAGTGTTCATTTGAGGGTTGATTTGAGAAGCCTCTATAAGGTGCGCATGGTTTGGAAAATTAAAAAAATATATTTTTTGTATTTTGCAAGAATAGTTTATTACTATAGAAAAAGTTTGATTACCCTATCAGCTAAATAAAGTGTAGAAGAAAATACTAAAAATGTATCTTTTTTGAGCTCTAATAAGTATAATACCTTTAATTATACTTATTGGAGATTCAATATGTAATAGTTGTTTTATAACAAATAATATTGTTTTTTATTCAGAAATTTTGTTTTGCTAATTTTGTGTTTTTTATATCAACTACAATATGCTGGATTTAAATGTAATCTTACATAAGGTTTTAGAGGAAAAAAGAATAAAAAATATGAAAAATTTAAATTATAAGTAATATCGTAAATTCTTGAAGAATAAAAAAATAATGACCCTTATTTTAAAACATTTTATTTGCATAAAAAAAATGGGACAATCAAAAAACTTGGGTTTTGTTTATTCGAGGGGAATTCTAAATGGGAATGGAGAATAGGCAGCTTAAGTCTGATAGTGTTGTCCTTTCTCTTACTTATATAGGCAAAACCCAAAAAAGTAGCTTCAGCATTACAAAAAAAGAAAATACAAAATAGCTTACCAAACTAACAACAATTTGAAAACATTTAACAGAAAAGCAACAAAAGGCAGAACAATTAAAAGAAACAAATTGGTATACACTGTGGTATATATCCCAAAGAAAAAAATGGACAATTTTTTTTCTTAAATAAAACAGATTTTGCTTATGCTTTAAATTTAATAAAACATAGTCATAGCATCAACGACAATTACAAAATCCTACCATGGGCTAATAAAGGTAGAAAAAGCATATCTTTTTGAATTCTTGGAAATTAATAAAATTAAAAACATACAGTTTATTTTGAACGATCAACTATAGGGTAATAGTTTACCATTATTAAACTTGTTAGTAAAACTTGCAGAAAACATAAAAATAAAAATCCAAATATCACTTGACCATTTTCTGTACTACCTAGAAAAATTTATTTTTTTAAATGTGCATTTTTTTTATTAATATAATTAACTATTTTAAAAAAGCTAGAGGAAGTGAAATATATGCCACATGTAAATATAACAGAGTTTTTTCAATCAAAAGTATTTTTGTTTTATTAAATTTATTTAATACAAAGCTAAATCAAGTAAAGGTAAAATCAATTAAATTTGTTTCATGTTTTTATTTTTTAAACTAGTCGAAGAATTGAGACAATAGCTCTTAATAATATGACTATTGGTAACATGACACCAAATTACATATCCTTAATCAAATCTTTTAAAAATAAAACAGATAAGTTTTCTGATATAACTATACATCTGTTTCAAATAAAACAAAGAGGTTAAAATTTTAATAAGAAAAATGAACAGAATTTACCAGTGAAAGGGCAACTGATCAAGCTAAAAATGTTAAGGGAAAATGTACTAAAAAGCTCTGACACCTATTCCTAAAGTATACAAGTTTTTTGAAAAAATCTGAATACTTTGGAATAATGTTTTTATTCTTATTACAAATTGATGCCAAATATATGATTTCCAACAATATTGACAGTCGGGATGGCATAGTTAATGAATTCGGTATATTGAGAAAAGTTAACTATGATAAAGATGCTAATATTCCCATTAAAGGCTGGATAAAATTTTCAAAATTGTCAAATTTTGACTTTTCTACCAATTTTTTTAAATCGTTTTTTTTTTACCTTGTTTTACTTTTAATTACTATAAATAAAGCAAAAGGGGAAAGAAAATATTCATATTTTATAAAAACTAACAAGCTAATAAATTAATTAGCAATTTAATAAACTTAAAGAATCTAGAATATTTCTCTAAACAAATTTTTAATTTTAATTGTTTATTAAATATATACTAAATAACAATATTCTAAAATTAAATAAATAACTAAATCTATATTTAAAAAATATAAACTTCATCAAGTCCTAGGTCTTCCTGGATTGTACCTAGTACCGATGCTGCATTACCCCGTTGCACAGCTAAACCAATTCTTTGGATAATAAAACTTCGAGATTTTTTGCATGGTATTTTTTGCAAATTTTATTTATAAAACCCTTAGCCCCATCACCCAAAGGACCAAAAGTTTCAACAGCAAAAGGAATGAAGATAAAACGGTCTTCAAGCTCGGCAAGACGAGCAGCACCACCTACTAAATTAGAAGTTTTGTCCATATAGGATTTTGCAAATGTATGGCTGCAAGTAGCGTCCCAAAGTAATTGTTTTACATATTTCCAGGGAATTAGGGTCATTCCATCTACCCGTTTTCCATCGCTTCTGCAAACTGCAAGAGGCTCTAACACAGAAGGATTTTCAGCTAAAATCAGAGCTCTCTTGATAATGTCATTTATCTGACTGTGTCTAGAAGAACGCCCTGCGCTTTTTTGCAGCTTAACCCATGTAGGCCATAAATATCAGCATTTTCGCCGCAAACGCAGGTGTGCTCTCCACACACAGGCAGATCAAGTCTGAGAGCGATGGAAATATGAAATGTTTTGTTATCTAACAAATTTTCCAAGGACGAAGATGGAAGTGCGTTAATCCAAGCATTACTTTCAGGGGCCTGAAGAGCAAGTAGACGTGCCTTATCTTCACTTGTCTGGCATATGTTTGTAATATATTTGTGACGAGCTTGGCAAATTAAAAAGTCAAAATCTTTCTGTTTTTTTGGTAATTCTTGTGGTTGATTTTGAAGATTGCAAATAAAATAAATAAAAATAAACAAATTTAATATTTTATTAGGGCCCCGTTTTTTTCTAAGACAGAGTTTAGTCTTCCAGGCATCGATTAGACCAAAGCTCGGGCTTAATCCAGGTTTCCTCGTAACTCATTCCACGCCTCTAAAATTATATCCTTAAGTTTGTTTACATTTTGCGGCCTTAACTCCATTTTCCCTATTTATTTTTTTAACTAATAAGCCCCGAACATTTTCTATAACATTTACGCTGCTCTCCATTCATCGACTTGCCGGGTCGTATGATCGGGACACTTATCTTGCTGAAAGATAAAATTTCTGTCTGGAAATCGATCCAATACAGAGATAAGCATGATATTCTGTAGCAGATCTATATATACCTCCGCATTGAACCTTCCTTCGATAAAAGAACATAAACCAAGTTCTTGTGTACTTAGCCATCCTCAAACATTTACCAAAAATCGCCCACTACTTCTGTTCTTTTGGGAATATTTTTCATCAAATTGTGATCCTTAAGGCCTGTATACCTTTAGTATCCCACTGTAGCACGACTGAAACACTGTTCATCGGTGAATATTATATTTTCCCAAAAAATCGAAGGTTACAAGTAAAATTGTAGAGCAAATCCAATGCATTATGCATATATGCATTCTTTATTTGCATTTGTTAAAAACGGTTTTAAGGCTGACCGGGTGGCAGCGGAATAAGAAAATTTGCCTTATTCTTCGCCGTGCCGTTCTATCCGATGCTGGAAAATTGCTTTCCGCTTTTGCTGTAACTACAGATTGAAATAGTTGGTTTCTCAAAAAATAAACCAAATTATTGTCTTGTTTATGATTTGATAGTTTGGAGCGACCACTTCCAGCTCTTCTCTCAAAGGAGTGTATTTTCTGCCATCTTTTTTAACAAAATGAATAGTACCCTTTGGGATGTTAAGCTCTTCCGCCAGATTCCTCTCTGGCCAACCTCTCTAACCTCAATATAATAAATAACTATTACTTTTTGATTCAAAGTTAAGACACTGTTAAGTTTAGACACTGACAACGGACACCTGTTTTTTATTAGGTTTTTCAACAGATATTTATATTCAGTAGAAGCTGGCTTAGGTCTATTTTTCGAAAGGGAAAAGAACTGCCCAAGATTTAATAGCCATTACTGTACTTGTTATGAGTTAACTAGTCTTTTATTAAAATAAATTCAAGAGAGGTTAAGAATACCTTTATTTTTTTCATTTATTGATTTTAAACGACAAGATTGACTTTGGCAGAAATTTACTTTGTATATTTATCTTATACTTCAGTCTAACTTGGTTAATAATTAAACGAAAATGAACCACGAACTTGAAGGAAACAGGACCTCAAATTGTGTTTCTTGTTACATAATATTTGCGGAAGCAAAATATTAGGCCACATTGTGCCGCATTTGACGTCTTTTAAATCTAATACCTAAAATTTACATAACACAATAACATTGTGTAAACTTACGCTTCAGTTATTTAATTATGTTAATATTTAATGACACCCCTGGGACAATTTTACCGAAACTCATTTTGTTTCTGCAACACATTAAATTTTCCTATTACCTAAAAGGTTTTGCTTCATATAAAGTAACTTTGTCACACAATGACGTTATGCTGTCGATGCTAATTATTAAATTCATACGTCAGTGTACTGAGCTCCGTCTCAAATTTCGCACATATGACACCACGTCCGGTTTTATTATGAATGCGATGTTCCGTAAGTTTTATAATAAAATAATTTACGAACAATTATACCATTTCAAGATTATTTAAAAAATGTAGGTATTGCAACAATAAAATATTTTTTTTATATTAAGGAAATTAAAATGTAATACTTATTTACATTACCAGTGCGTTCCTGAACACAACGAGAGTGAAAAACTAGAATGACGAGTTCATAGACCAAGCGACAATAGCCCAGTTGGTGGAGGCCACGGGGACAAGTAATGAGTAAACTGGCTGATTTTTTTTTATAATTAGTTTAGAGTATATTGGTTGATATGAGAAAAAGTTCATAGTTAATCAATTTCCTAATAAAAAAAAATAATAAAAAAAATTTTTTTTTCAAAATTTCCGAATATTTTGTTATGGGATAGTTGTAGATTGAAGGAAAAGTTTTTTTCTACCAAAAAGGTATTTTGAACTTTTTTTGTCAGAGTCATAGTTTGTCCGCAAAAAATTCATTTAATAACTTATGCATACTACGCACGGGACGCCCGATCAGCCGCGTTCTTAGATATTTTTTAGAGACGGGCGTATTACATT
>JAHBCN010001729.1:0-108627 GCA_019359885.1 Listronotus oregonensis | reverse complement strand
GAATCCATTAGTTTTTAGTTATGTATTGAGCAATTTCAAACTTTTTTTTAAAGGGTAGTCTGCCCTTGTTTTTTGCAAAAGCTCCCCAAACGGTGGGGGATTCGCCTTCCTTGTCAAAAAATTTCACCTATATATAATCTACCAATATAATTTTTTTACAATGAATGGTCCCGGTTTTCCACCCGAAGATGAAAAACCATCGTCAAAAATAACCCTTGCCATTTCATATACATTCCCCTGGATTTCTATTTACCCTGTATAAAAATCTTAAATTTTTCTTCTCCTACTAATATGAGGGCCCCAAAAATTAGTAGGTTTGTCCTTTTTTTTTTAAGAAGTCGTTTAAAAAGTTCCTCGCAAAGGGGTTTACCTTTTTTAACTTTTCCCACAAAAAAAAGTGTCCCCCTTTGTTAAGTTTCCACTCAGAGCCTCGCAATTTGGGCTTAAACTGACAGTTAATATAAATTTTTAAATTAGTTTGAAAAGTAGTCCACCCCCTGAACAATTTTATCCCCAACAATGAGTAAGGGGATTCCCCTACGCTCGTGTGTCCTATATCTTCGTTACCTTTGCATGTCTCGCCCGTTTGGGTTAATAGAACTGGGGTTTTAAAAAAAGGTGGGATGGGGTTCGGTGGGGGGAAAAAATAGTTAGTATTTTCAATGTCTGTGTTCATTATGATCTTTAATTTTTCCTATTAACCCGACAGTTCCTCTTTCATTTTTTTCCCCCTTACAGCATTCTCAATTTCCCCCCCCCTAAATTTTAAGTTCTTTGTTACATCATTATCTTTTCCAATGCTTCGATCGTAGATATCTTTTTTTGTTTAATGATGAGAGTTCTTAACCAAGTTTTCTTTCTGTTGAATTACAGTATTATTCACTTCCTTTGGGGGTGAGCATTCTTTTCTCTGAGAATATTTTCTCTATTCAGCCCAATAATATTTTTTTCTGTTCTTTTAAAGGTTGCAGTATATCTTTCTTCGCATCAACATCCCTCAAAATCTTGTGTTCTTCTTTTAAACGCTTTATGGTTATTTTTCGATATTCTCATTGGTTAGTCTATCTATTTCATTTCCAACTCAGAAGTTTTTCTTTTAACTTTTTTCAGGGTGTAGATAACTTTTGATTTTGGAATCATTTTATTTTTGCAAGCTGGTCTAAAAGTTTTGTTATCATTGGCACCTCCTTTGTATGCACCTTACAATTTGGACAAAAAACAGTAATACTCTTTGTGCCAGCGCAATTGCGTGAGTTTCGGTCGTTGAAATTGTGGCACAATTTTTGCATAGTACTTCATTACAGAGATCGCAAGGTGCTCCAAAAAGTTCATCATCCCTTGGCCTTGCCTTCATACAGCAACCTTTATGGCATTTTGAACAGACTAGCGATGTCATATTTAAAGCTTTGTTGGTTATATAAAAAAAAAAAAAAATTGACAGCAGTAAAGATTCGCAGCAGAAGAACAACTTCCACTTAGAGAGGATTAAATTAAAATAAAATTAAAATAAACTAAAATAAACAAAACAACACACAAATAGGCTAACAAATTGGACGGGGACACTCGCTTCACGCTCTGGGATCCGTCAGAGCGACTAAAAAAAAAAAAAAAAGAGGATCACTAAAAAAGGATAAAACATTAAGGAAAAAAAAGGTAGTTAGCCGAAAAAAATTATTTAAAATCTTAAACCGCACATTAGAAAGCAAAACGGAACAAATAATTAAAGAATTTAAAGTGTCGTCATGCCCTCATTAAATAGTTTAAGAAATTTTAAGCTATTAAAAAGTTTAGTTTTACTAATCCACCGCATCAAAATAAAAATTAACTAAATAAAAATCAGTGTGACAACATCACTAAATTTAAAATTGATAACCTATCATTCGATTGGCTAGAAGGCGGAGCCACAACGATTGACAGATGTAAACAAAAAAGGGGGAAAATTTACCATGCTTTCACAGATAAATTTTAACGGTAATCAATTACTTTATAATAATTTTTTTACTAATTTATAGATGATTGGTCTAAATCTCAAACCTTTCGTCGGAGTTTTCTATTTATTGAACTTAAAATCACACTAAACACAACTTATCTGAGGGCAAATAAATAAGCACCTCCAACAACGTTGTCACTTCTTGATGAAGATGAATTAATTAAATTTAATAGGGGATTTTCTATACTTTCATAAACGTTTTTAATCAAAGGAATATCCAACTCATCTGGACTAGTTTTATTTTTAATGAAAATATAGTCCTCTTAGTGATTTCTATCCATTAACTTGAAATCTGAAAAAAAATTTGAAGAATCAGACCCCAAAAACGGCCCGTACCAAGTATGATTGATCATTTGATTAATTATATTTTCTATGCTATGGATATAAAATGTATTTAATTTGTCGGGAATAAATTTCTGTCACTAACTACTTCATCATTATCAAACTGAATTCCTTATTATTTTTATTTTTGGTAGAATACTTTTTAAGGTATCCAAATTTCCCAGATGAATTATTTTTTGAAATCATCTATTTTCGTTCAAAAATTTAATTTTTTCCTCTCTGATAATTTTACTGGGGTTTCCCTAAGAAAATGCTTTGAAACTGATTCAAACTTTACTCCCACCAGCTTTAGAAAACTCCTAATCACTATTTTTTACAATTGCAAAAAAGTTTGTAGTGCCAAATGTGGCTGTAGAAGGGTAGGGTTAATGTGTTCTTCAGGTGTACCAATTGCCAAGGTCAGTCTTGCTCAAATGTCCAATTAAATACAACAAAAGAAGATTTATGTGATTTTGATGAAGATACAACTGATTCATTTTTATTTGAACAATTTTTGGAACCATCAAGAGGAGAAGGAAGATAAAGAAGAAATTGAAGAAGACATGACTGTTGAAGTTGACTTTGATGAGTATTAATTAGATTAAAATATCAAAGGAAATCAGAACTATAGTTAAACTCAAAAACTAATATCAATATTAATAATCATCATGCAATTAAAAAAGTTTTGTCCCTGAAAATTATGTCACAACAGTTCGTGGAGTCGGCCTACCGGGGAAACCACGGAAAAAAAAGCGCCTATTACACTACCTCACAGGTGGCGTGGAAATGTGTGCATATCATATAAAATGTGACTCATCGTGATCTCAGGAATGGTGATTTCTAGAAAAAAAAAATCATAAAAATCATTTTTGTAAATAATGTTAAGATCTACAACTTTAGTTAAAAGTATTTTTGTGATAAAACTTACCGTTTCCGAGAAAAATCCAAAAAACCTGAAATTTTGACGTTTGATCCCAAATAACTTTTGTAGCACACATGGGATCTATGGGGATTTTTGACACTTTATTTCTAATGGTAAACCCAAGGTCTCCACCAAAATTTGGCTCTCCGGCGTTTTTTGTTATTTGACCACTATTTTTATGGCTAATTTGACCGAATATTAATTGATCTTTTAGATGTAGCAGAAATGACAGGAATTATATAAAATAATTAACACTGTAAATACTTCTCAACAACAAATTTAACATCTCAAAAGTTTTTAATACTATCTTACCAACTAAAAAGCATTATCAATTTTATCTGTCAGAACTAAAACTTAACAAAACTGCATTATTTTGTAACAAACTTTTTCAGTTTGTTACAAGGATTATAAAATTTTTACTTAAAATAACTTTACCACAACTTAATTGTCCTTTATTTTAATTATTCACTGTAATTTATAATATTAGCTTACTTATTTCAAATTTTAAGTCATCAATATTAAATATTCTTTTAAATACAACCCTGTAAAAGCGTTTAAATGCTGCATACATTCAGGAGCATCCAAATTGATTTTCTAATTGGAATAGTAAGCGATTTTCGACTCTATATCTATTTTAAGTCAGTTAAGTAATAAAATCCTTTGTTTTGTGATAGGTTATGTTTTAAAAACTGTGTGTTTTTGTTTTTGAAATTTCATTAAATAACCTAACAATGCTGAATAGTTATCTCCGTTTTGTAATTTGAATTTTCCGCCAAAAGGACAGTAAGCAACAGTTTCATACCACCTAAGACCTTCAAACCTGTCATTTTTTATGGAATGCGAGGTGATAAATACCTGTGATTGATTTGAAAAAGGCCTCTTTTGCATATTTACCGAATAAACAGAATGTCTGCTAGTGCATAGTTTATTATTTTTCTTAGCCTGTGGCTTTTGCAGTTTTAAACTGGATTTTTAAATTTTATAACCTATGTAACATCCTCTATGAGATTTTAAAGACATTCTTTGGGCCATAACATCTGGTAAGTCGGCATTTTCGTCAATTTTAATAGTTTCCCTTATCTCATACCTACCATTTTGTTTCAGGCTTTCATCATATATTTCATCGTATATTTCATCATATATTTCATCGTATATTTCATCGTATATTTTTCATCGTATATTTACGTTCGAGTTTTTTTCATTCTTCAATATTATCTTTATGGGCTTTCCTTAACTGGAGTTTTAAGGAATTTTCCAAGTTTTTATGGATTTCTGGAGTTGTACGTAACCACGTGGTCGTGTTGGCAAAAGTACAAGCGGTTTATGGTTTATGTATTTCTGGCGAATGCAGTGTTGCTGGTCCAGCGAAGGAATCCTCAGCTTCCGTATAGTACCGTGTGGTCATTTCTGGCAGTGCAGTGTTGTCCAGTCCAGAAGGGAGTTTAGGTTGGTTCCATTAGGAGTTCCAGAAATCAAAAGATAAGTCCATTTATAAATTAACCTTTTCTTATATTTTTGCCTGGCTCAGTGCAATGGCCATGTACTGGTGCTCAGTTATATAACTTTTTTAATTAAATTATCATGTTATCAAATTTTCTTATGCTTTAATCATTACTGTCTTATCAATTTACATAAATCTCTGTACTTAATATTTAATTTTTATTAATTATATTATAATTTTCTTGTTATATGTTAAATATGCAAAGAGCAAAGTAACAACCGATCATTTTATTGGGTTCCATTGTTTGTTTGTCCAAAGATTTTGGATTGCAAATTAAATTTATTTTTTTTTTCTTTCTTAAACTGATAATTAGTTCAGCTGCTTAATTATAACTAACCACCAATCATTAATTGAGTTACATTTTTTGTTTGTGCCTGTAAAGGACTGCACATATCAATTTAACTTACATCATACTGAATTAGCTCAGCTGCTTAAATTACTTAACCACCGATCATTAATTGAGTTACATTTTTTTGTTTGTGCCTGTAAAGGACTGCACATATCAATTTAACTTACTTCATACTGAATTAGCTCAGCTGCTTAAATTACTTAACCACCGATCATTAATTGAGTTACATTTTTGTTTGTGCCTGAAAGGGACTTCACTTATCCATTTAAGTAACATCACACTGAGATAGTTCAGCTGCTTTAACTTACCTTAACTTATCTAAATTTTCATTACTATTTCTTATTAAATTTAAAACTTTTCTTCACAAAATCATTTTTGTAACTTAAATTTAATAAATTTCAATTTAATAACTCTTTTCTAAATTCAGTATACCTCGATTCATAAATTTAATGATAAATAGATTTCTTTTGTTCTCTCACAATATAAAGTATCTCCACTGGTTATCAGTTTATTAATCAATACTTATTTTTTTTGGGTTGTTATTTTATGTAAATTGCCTTATTTCTTTAATACTGGTATGTATTTATTTTTGTATATGATAAAAATATTTTTCTAAATTGCTTGCACTTACCTATCAGATTACATTTCATTATCTCACAACCTTTTAATTCATATAAGCTTTTCCAAATTAGAAATTTATTTATCTCTCTTCATTTTTGTTTAATTTAAGTAAGGATACAGAACTTCACATGTCCAATGGTTAAATTCTTTATTATGTTAAATTAATAATAAGATACCTTTTAAATAAACCTGTTGAGTTTATTTTTGACTTTTATTACTTTTGTCTTTGTTTTGTGTATTTCCTTTGAACTCCTATAGTTCTGGCGCCCATTGTCTGTACTTGCATAAATAGTCTGATTAATCAAAATATCTTTTTTAACAACAGCTAGCGAGTGAACTCATCCCAAATAAAAATAATAAAAACTATTTTACAACAATATACATTAAAATAAAAACACACATTTAAAACAAACTAAGAACAATTAACAATAATTATTTTTTATTTTTTTATTATTTTTATTACAATTTGTTCCTATCTATAGATAGATCTCCATTAGGGGATCTTGACTTATTTCTTACAAAAATTTCAGAGGTGTCAGATGAAGTTTACGAAGGAAATAAAAATTTATTAGTAGGCGGCGAGTTTAACCTTATTTTTGAATATTTATACCAATAAGTCTTTAGAATGTCGCACAAGGGGCTAAGGTGCAGCTGGAGTTCTGAACCCTGGGTCATGCAGCCCTTAACCCACTGATGGCTACACCACTGAAGGAGGGTTTCATATACTAATAATAATAATATAAGAGTACATTTTTGTCCAAGTGAATGTATAAAGTTTTTTAAATTTTGGTACAGGACACTTTCCATTTCAGAAAACCAAGTCACTTTCAGTAGGGTGCCAATTATATGAATCAGTTGGCACTAGTAGAATCCCAACACCATTTTTTAAAAATGGTAAGTAACCATGATTACTGAAGTCATAGAGGTTGATAAAAGATTACCATTTTTACATACCAAAGCTGTTAAAACAAGCATTCCTTAGTTAATTGTGGTGATATTTAATTTTTTTTTATTAATTTTCATTTTAAAACTTGTTTTAGTAACCAACAGTACTCTGTATAAAATAAAAATTGTTAAGAATGGATGCCCTTAAAGCATAACATCATTATGAATATCTGTATCAAGGAATGTGTATGTTACTGCAAATGGGATCCATTTTTTTTTTTTGTTTAAAGGAGGGTTATCTTTTTTATTCAATATTTATACATTTTTTCAATCAACCACAAGTTGAACACACTATTTTTTTTTTGTAAATGTTAATATATTTAAATCTCAGTTTAAATAAATATAATCTTATGTCTGAGGAATGGCCTCTCCTACAACTCTTAGCCTCTTTGATTCCATTCAAAGAAAAGCTGTTTGTCTTATTAATGATGAAACAGTTAAAGAATGCTTCCTTTTCTTGCTCATTGATAAGCTATAAGGAATATGTCTCTCTTTTATAGGTATTTTTACAGCTTCTGCTCTGAGAAATTAGCCAGCATAATTCCACTTCTGACAGCTCCCAACAGAGTCACTATTATGCTTATGCATCCTTTTACACTCCAACTTGAAAGCGTTAAACACCATATATCGCCGCGTCAGCATGGATTCTTCTGGCATAGGTCGACTGCGATAATCTTGGAATATTCCAGGATTATGTGGTGGGTAGGTGCAGAATGGGTCACAGGTTGATGTTGTTTACCGGACCTTGCAAAGGCTTCGACAGGGTGTCTCATGGATTACTTATTCAGAAGCTTTCATCACTAGGAATAACTAGACCATATATTAGATGGATTGAGTCGTATCTCACCGTGCAAGCAATGTGTGAAGATTGATAGTGTGGTGTCTCGTGAGATAAATGTTACTTCTGGAGTGCCTCAGGGCTCTCACTTGGGTCCCGTTCTGTTTCTTCTCTTTATAAATAGTGTTACAACGGTTTTAAAAATGTGAATGCTTACTATACGCCGACGACCTTAAGTTGTTTTATCCTGTGAATTCTTTAGAGGACTGTGAGATCATTCAGCAGGAATTAAATAGTCTGGTCAATTGGTGTGCTGTGAACTGTTTAGAACTAAATGTGACCAAATGTAGAGTGATGCGCTTTTATAAATGTAAGAGTCCTTTAATATACCAATACTCAATAGGTGGTGTTGGTTGGATACGTAACTAGTTTTAACGATCTGGGAGTAATTTTTAGTAGCGATTTGTCTTTTAATAAACACATAGATGCTATAGTTTTAAAAGCAACAAGAATGTTAGGTTTTCTACCGTACCTGTTCAAACATCTGTGATATTAAAGCAATTAAATCATTATATAATAGTCTTGTTCGTAGTATCTTGGAATATAATAGTATTATATGGTGTCAGTCTATAACTGTCATGTGCAACGTTTAGACGAGTACAAAATAAGTTTACAAAATTTTTGTTATATAAGTTACGTTGCCGTATAGAGATTTAACATATTGACACGTATACAGTTGGCAGGTGTGGAAAGCCTTGAACTCCGTAGGAAAAATGCACTGGCACTTTTCTTGTTCAAGTTAATCAATGCCAGATTGACTGTGACAAGTTATTATCTTTGATACCCTTTCGTATACCCCAAAGACTAACAAGATCCAGACAACTATTTCCCAGTGTATTTAATCGAGCAATTACGGGTTTCAAGATTTTCGCACCGACTTATAAAGAATTACAGCATGCATTTTGAATCTGTTGATATTTTTAGGCATAGTTTTGAGAGTTTTAAAACCATAGTTAGAAATAGAAATTTCATATAGTTATAAATAATAGTAATTAGCATATTCGCCAAAGATCTGTAACTAGTTTTATGTTTTTTGTTGTTGTACTATTTGGAGTTTTACTCTGTAAGTATTAGTTTGAATAAATTAAATTAAATTAAATAACTCCCCTTTGTTCATTTCATTATCCTTAGAGTATCCAAATTGTGGAACCCACTGCCCGCAGAGGTTTTTCTTTTTTCTCCAAATCTTCAAATATTTAAGTCCCATGTTAATAAACTACCCCTTACAACAACTAAGGCACCCACAGTCCACAGTAAGCATTTTTTTGTAGTTTAATTTTTGTTTGACTGCTCTGTAAAAATATTTTGTTGTTGCTTTAACTTTGTACATCTAATTTTAAAAATGACTTATCAGTTTAATTGTATATTGTATATTTTATTATAGGGATTATAAATATGGCTTTGTCTAGGATATTTTTGTGTCATTTGACAATAAAGCTATTTTTTGACTTTGACTTTTCAGTACCTACATTAGTACTTGTATATTAAGCTTTTATGGACTGTCCCAAGATAAAACAAAAATGTGTCCCAAATGAGTGAAAGGTAGATGAATAGGTTGTTAAAAAGACCGAGACATGATGGTAAAGGATGTTTATTAATAATTATAACTTTTTTATTCTTTTTCTTGATCAGAGACATATAAAAAACTTTTTTAAAAATTAAATTTATTCTTGTTTACCACTTCACATTTAAGGCTGGATTTAGTGCTCAAGAGACGGTCAGCATTGATGTAGGTCGAACTTAGCTATATGAATGAAAATGTATGATCAACTACAGTGTAAAGCTGATAGATACATTTTCATTGTTACTACATTTGAGTGATTTCAAGCACTAAATCCAGCATATGACATTGCCAGTATTTACTTCAAATTTTTCTTACCCTGTGCAGTATATAAATTGGATAATAGATTAAAATAGACTTACATCATCAAATATTCTTGCATTTTTTAGTGATGTATTCATTGACAATGATTTAACTTCTTCCATTTCATATAAGTTGAAAAACTATTTTTTTAAACTTTAACCCAGAAGTTTATGCAATCTTTTCACAAAACACTTATTTTCGGAAGGGTATATAAATGTAAAATGATTTATAAATTAATTAAAATTTACAAAAATAGTCATTAAATAAAACATTTCGTTGTTTGGTTAAATGTCAAACAAAAAGCGCGAAATGTAATTTTCTTCTTAATTCTTTATGTGGCGAAGTGCGGAGAAGCTGTTCAACCTTAGAATATATACCTGCTAGAAGCAGCCATGCTGCCCGGCCGTATGAACAGCGCGTGTGAGAAAAAAGCTGTATAAAGTCTCATCATTTTCTTTTTCGCGAAATTTGCGAAAAAAAGTTAATATTTTGGGAGCTCACCAGAAAATAATTGAACTTTCGAAAGCAAATCCTCTATTTGTATTTTATCTTAAATTTACTCAAATTTTATTGTCAGATTCCAAAAGTCGCAAAAATATCTGCATTGTTCTTGAAATTAGAGGCATCTAAAATATTTGCATAAAAAAGTTGTGAGTGAAAAAATTGTACTGACTTTTTCATGACACTTTTTTTGTGTGCATGCGTCAGTATATTTTCCATTTTTTTGTACTGTTTTTTGTAAACCAGCATGTTAAAGTACCTGTTAACAGTGTAAACACATAATTAAAACTAAAAAAAATACTAAAGAAAGTATGGGTATTGAAAAAAAGAAATACGAAAATCAAGAAAAAAGTGCCCCAATTAGCATTTTTTAATCGATTATAATTATGATATCTGTATAAAGTTCGAACAACAAAGCGGTGTTGTTATGAAGTATGTAAGAGTGATACACGCTGTTTATCATTTAATGACAGTACATGTTATTTTATAATTTTTCCAAAGCCTTGTCGGGAATACCGTAAAAAATATTAAAACATCAGCCAAAGTACATATTAAAACATGCTATAATCTCTCTCTGAGAGCAAAAAAGTTATACGAAGCCCGATTAAGCCTCGATAAGATGTACAAAAAGTGCTGAGCATTGTGCGGCATAATGCGCTCTTGTGCCGTAAGGGGTGACAGCATACATATAGCTGATCCAAATGACCTCACCTGCGCGTGGTGCACCCTGCTAAAAACCGACGAGGCTCTGTCGACCGAGTGATTATAATACCAGCACAGCTGTGATAACCAGTATAAGTAATTCCGTCTTGTTGGCCAACAGCTTTGAGTGCAAGAGCTGACAAGAGTGAAGGCACCTTGATCCTTTCTAAACGGTGGATGAAACTGTCTACTAGTTCAACGGCATGGAGATGCAGAAGGCATTAATCAAACAATTAACGAGGATAATATCGAAAACACGTGAAAACAGATTAAAATATCCGTAGTAGAAGTTAGACAAGCTAAGCTAAAAACCAACAGAATCAAACACAAAGCTTGGATTACCGATGACATCCTGATGATTTACTTGTTACAGTTGACTTGGAAACATCTAATATCTTATTGAATGGGAAATTTGATTTATATCTTATCTTTTCGACTTATTTCTTAATTCTCCAAATACCTTACATTTGGATTTAAATCTAAAAGTGTATTAACAATTAATATGTAAGTTGACACAAGCGTGACATTCGTAAACCGTTTTGTTTTTGCGAGGACAGGCGGGTTAAGCACGGTTAGAATGGTGGGGGAAAAACTGCTATCAACCAGAGAAATAGAGAAGAGGAGAAAGCGCTTCAATCTGCGCGAAAAGTCTAATATAGGGCGCCGCCATGGTTGCTTTCGCTTGTCATTTGTCATCATTTGGGCTTGTCATGTCATAATCTTGTTTGTAAACAAAAATTTAATTAAAATGGTTTTAGATGAATAATATTACGTTTTATGAATGAAATTAAAATTTTCAAATGAAAACATGTACCATTATTAAACAGTAAACTATGCAGGTGAATTATTTATATGAATTTAAAAATATTTATGGGTTAGTAGTAGTAGTGACTTGGCAGTATTTTTTTTAACGATAAATGGAAATGCAAAAATCGAAATACCAACTTGTTAACCCAAAGAAGCTTTAATAATTTTATCCAATAACTGCAGTGCTGTCTTTAGAAATCTAAAGTAAACATATCTTTTAATGGATTCTTTAAAAGTCAAATAAAGGCCTCTGTTATTCAAAATTGGTGTACAGTATTTCACACTTTTTTATGTAAGTGCTCTTATCGAAGGTGTATTTCAAAATTTGGTGTGTACAAAAAGTGTAAACTAATTCTGAATAACAACCAGACCTAAAGTTACAATAAGAGAATATAGCAAAAAATGCATACAATATAAAAGGCATCCTAAAAAACTTCACAGCGAGAACATGCAATATGGACAAATGGCATTTTATTAAATAAAATAAATAATAAGTAAAACAGTGTTTTATTTATACACTGTATATTATGTTAAATGTTTTTTTTTGCATTAAGAAGTAAATTTACTTTAAGAAATGACACTGGCTAATACATGTAGTTGGCCCAATGGAAAACCTTTATTTTATAATATGGTTGTTAAACAATATCTATAATCGTATATCATCTTAAGCAGGTGATCATAAGTGTGAGTTTTTTCTTACTATGAAAATTATAAAAGGAAGGTCCTATATATTTAAAAAAAATACATGCTATATATTAATTTTATATGCACTGTGATGATACTAACCTCTTAACTTATGCCACTCGTTTTGTTTAGGGTTATACCTTTTTAAACAATGCTCAGGTCAGCTGCCATTCACATATCTTTTTCTTATGGAGACTCTTTTTTTCAATACCTATACTCCTTTTTTTTAGTTTTCAGAATACAACCAGACATAGTCCTTGCCTTTGTAGCTTATTTTCTCAAATTTTTTAAAATCATTTTTAGTCCAGAATAGGTTTTTTTTTGACAATTAATATTGTAAAATTGCGAACATAAATTTCTGTTTCCTGTTAAACTAATCTTATTGTATTGTATAATTTAAGAGAATTTTTACTGATGTTTAAATATTGTAGATCACCCACACATTCTAATTGAACAAATTAGTTTATATTTAGGCTGCTGCAGAGACAATTTGAATGATTGATATGTGGCAATTGCCAATACTTAGATACCATAATTATAGAGTTATATAGACACAATCATGGGCAAGTTCACACTCTCCCTCTGAGGAATAGAATAGTGACATTCTTACTCTTAATCCGGAAGGTTAGTTTGCTTAAACTATTGGGTTAACAATAAAACAAGATATCTTTATTAATAGGTTTTATTGACCATTAAATGGAATCAACTTGGTTAACTTATTTCTTATTCTTTTCCCTTGAATAGTTTTGGTATGGTGTTTCGCCATGGAATTGGTGATAATTGGTGGGTACTTGGGTAGAAATGCCATCCAAAAAAAGCAAAGGTATAACATTTTGTCTTAAAATTTTTCCTTGTCCTATATGTTTACTATCCAGGAACTGTTTTGAACAAATGTATCTGCTAGCTGACCAATTGTTCATTTGCAGTATACTCAACCATTTTTAACCAAAACTTCCTCTTTTGGAAATCTAAAATTAAAATATTACATGTAAATTTTGTTGCGCCTGCAAGTATGCAAAAATCAAGAGACCTAAACTATTATAATGTATGTTATCTTATAAAATTACAATTAAACTATTTTAGCTTTAATTATTCTAGGTTTTTATTTACTCAATAAAATATTTTCACTATATAAAATGGGGTACTTACAAACGAAAATAATATCTTCTGCTGTCTCGAATTGGAACACCCTCTCACGCAACAAGACATAGTTCATTAAACTAAATTAAAGCATTATAAATGGAACACTAAACTCACAGAATAAGACTAAACTAAAATAAAACGATAGATACTAAGCCAAATCTAATCCAAAAAGTAAACAAAACATTTACGAAAAACTCATGTTTATACGACTGTACGACAACCCTTTTTATTTCATGAGAACAACAAAGAAAACAAAACTTTGTTATGTCAAATGTCAATTTTGATTTGACAAGTAGAAGCAACCATGGCGGCCCACATGCCGTCCTCGTAAAATTGGATGCGCAGTGGTCGAAGCGCTTTCTCCCCCCTTCTATTTCTCTGCTATCAACTAGTAGTTAAAAACGGTATGTCGCGAAAAAATTCTTCCTAACAGATACAAAGTGGTGCAAAAGGAAATTTGGGGGTAAGATTAGACAAGCGAAGGAAGAGTGGTTGACGGGGCAGTGCAATAAAATAGAGCAGTTAGAAGCCAAATACGACTCTTTTAATATGTACAAGAAAATCAAACAGACAACGGGTCAGTATGAAAAGAGAAACAACTGCACTCTTATGAACGAAAAACAGCAAATTCTTAGTAGCACAGTAAAACAACTACAGGAATGGAAAAAATATATATTTAAAATCTCTTTGTGGATGGTAGGTGTTCTTTGCATAATATTACTTAGGATGACGGGTTAGATATCACTTAGGCAAAACTCTTACACACTATATCAAGTGTAAAAAAACGGAAAGGCACCAAGACCAGATGGATTACAAATAGAGGTTTTAAAAATATTGGAAGAAGACAGGGCTTTTGCACTTTTATTAAGCTTGCTTAACTGCATATACAAGACCGGAGTAATTCCTAAAGACTGGCTCAGGTCAACATTTATTGCTATGCCAAAGAAGGCTAACTGCAAATATTGTAAGGATTACAGAACGATCAGCTTAATGAACTATGTATTAAAGTTGTTCCTAAAACTTGTTGATTGAATTTACACCAAATGCAAAAAAAAATATTGGCAAATCTCAGTTTGGTTTTAAAAGCGGTTTTGGTACAAGGGAGGCGCTGTTTAGCCTCCAGGTTCTAATACAACGATGTGGAGATGTAAATGTCGATGTATTACGAGAAGGCATTCGACATTATTCACCATCACAAGTTAAAAGCCAGACATCTGAAGTAGTACCTTTTAGAGAGGAGTCCTACAAGGCTGTGTACTCTCTCCCCTTCTGTTTAAATTTATATGCAGAAAACGTTTTCGGAGAAGCCGTCGAAGACAAAACAGAGGGTATAATTGCTAATGGAATGAAATCTAAGATATGCGGATGACACGGTCTTACTAGCAGCAGATAAAGATGATTTACAGGCACTCTTAGCAGTGGTTACAGACCATAGCAATCAAATGGTTCTACGATTAAATACAAAGAAGACCAAATGGATAGTTGTCAGCAAAAATAAAAATATAACCTACAACTTAACAGATATTAGCATAAATGAAGAAATAGTGGAGAGAGTACAAAAATACAAATATCTAGGCTGCTGGGTGAATGAAAAATTACTCGAGAAATCAAAAGCAGAATAGAACAGACACAAATATCTTTCAAGAACATGCAAAAAGTGCTTACCAACAGAGCTCTAAGAATTCCCTTAAGAATATGCCTATTACGTCGCTAGGTCTTCAGCATATTGTTCTATGGAATAAAAGCATGAACCATCACTGAAACAATGTGCAAAAGGATTGAGGCTTTCGAAATATTGAGATACCGAATAATGCTAAGGATATCGTGGATGGACAGGGTGACGAATAAAGCGGTTCTACAGCGTATGAATAAACAAAAAGGGGTATTTAATACCATAAAAAAAAGAAAGCTGGAGTACTTTGCCCACGTAATGAGAAATCCGAAATATAAATTATTATTCAAGGAAAAAAAGAAGAAAAGCATGGTCATGTCCGCCGAAGAACATTTTGGCTCAAGAATCTTCGCCAATGGTATGGAGTAAACACCACGACACTCTTTAGGTCGGCACTTGAAGAAGTGCCGTAACAAGTCCAGTAATTGAAAAACACCCCTTATATACACCTTCAAAAGCGCTTAAGAAAAAAAAAGAGAACTATTTCTGATTAACAAACAGACCTAATATCTAACGTGTTTTGTTTTGTGTTAATTAAATCAGGGGCCCATTTGATTAGAAAACTTTAGATATAATTCCATTGTCTGACTTTAAGACAGAGAAAATTATTCAAACATTAACAAAACGTCTTAATTTTTTTTAAGTATAACAAAAAAAAATGTGCATCACAGTTGTATACGATATTTTAAATTTTGAATTCTCACTTAAGGTCACACGCGGTTACATAAACCCGATAATTTAATGTCAAAAGAAAGTTATCCCGGAGTTATGATCTCAGTGCGCAGGTAGTTTATCTAGAATATAACTTTTAAACACTGCGTTAAACCTTAGATATGTATGTTCAAGCAGCTCGGTAATACCTATATTTTAAAAAATATACATTTTTGGCGGCACTGGTCAGACTACAAACTCGTGAGGACAAAACTCATAACAAACGCTTCGAGTTGCATTTCGGACTACCCAGATGTGCCTTTTAAGGGTTAGGAATCATTTGAATAAGTCGAAGACTGCAATATAACCCAGGATCAGGTAACGTCGTATTATCCAACTTTAGGAATTTGTATCTTAAGGGTGTAAACAATGCCAAAAGATCGTTCGGCCTCTCTCTTAGCCATATACGGTCTGCTGGGCTTTCGAATTAATAAGTATCAAAGCTATAAAGCGGTGGCAAAATGCAGTTTTAATACCGAGTTTGTCTTTTGACTACATGGATTGTAAAGGTAAGGATCACCATGTGTTACAAAAATGGCCCTCAATTGTACTAAATTAAGATGGCCTTGGTGTTCCCAAGGTCCTTTTTTAAACCAAAAAGCTCGTTGTTTTAAACCTCACTTTATATGTTACGGTCAAGGCCATCGGTTCTCATTGGTTTGTACCATACTCTTCGCTACATCAGCGCCTCTTTATTAAGTGCTATTCATAAAAGATGGTGCTCCTTTACATCTTTACCCTCCATACTTGACTAGTAAATAAATGCGTTAAAAGCTAAAGCTTTTGCAGTCGCTGAGGAAGCGGAACAATTATGATTCAGTTTTCGGCGACTAAAGAAAAACTCACCCTGACGTCTAAGAGTGCTGTAAAAATGTTTTGGACTTGTTAGGGTGGTTCCTAACCCCTTTTTCTTCTAGATCACACTTGGTTGTGTTGGACTTTATATATTGCGGTTAAGGTCATTGGTTCACTTCGCTACAACACCTGTCTACACCAGCGTCTCCTATTTAATGCTATTCTGGGACCACTTTTTGAGCAAAACAGCCCTAAGAGTGCTCCTTTACCTCTCTAACCTCCATAAAAATGAATAAAAAACAAGGTTAAATTTGATTAAGTCAAATTCACGAGTGGGAGTAAGAAATATTAGTTTCTGTTTGACCTCCGAAGTTACTCGATAAAAAACTTCATTGCTTTTTCGGGGAAGGGTGGTTAGCGGAGTCGTATCAACTGATTTTAACCATTGGGGATCAAGGAGAGACTTGCGTCAAGAAATGGAGTTTATCTTCTGGGGTTAAATGTGTGCGGTAAACGGCTTAGATTCCTAAGGTTTTTACGTTTTGTGTTGTGCACGAGGTTGTCTTTTTATGGTGGAGAATTAGTTGCGCGCGCAGCGTGGGATGTCAGACCATAGATATATAAGCAAAGGAAGATATAACCGTTCATTCATAAATTGGCTTTTGTTGTAAATCAAACATTCATAATGTGTAAGAAAAGGACTTCCGATAAAAAAAGTTCCTGCAGGCAACGTCGCAAATGTTTAGCAGCGCAAAACGTGGCGGGCCACCAGTGGCGTAGTTCGTTTCCAAAAACTATTTATTTATAGAAAATTACTAAAATATATATTTTTATTATACTTACCTGAAAATACTACATTTTCAACTGTGTATAAAATACAGTAAATATGACATTTTCAGAACAGCGCACGGATTTTTTTTTCCGATCCTTCTTTCCGTGCGCTTATACAAAAATCCATCCATGGAAACTGTTCATAACAACGATTTATTTATTAATGACATATTTTATTTTCTGCCAGTGAAATTTATGCCATTTTCAAAAAATGAATTCAGATTTGGAAGAAAATCCGGATATTCCCGATATTGTATTACAACAAGAGGCAGAAGTGAGTGCAGATTTATTACCAGTGAAATCCAGGTTGAGATATGAACATGAATATCACATTTTTACCGAATGGCGGACTCAGAAAAGAATCAAAATTGTGAGTGACGATATTCCCTTAGTTTATTTTTCTGCAAAAGCCAAATCTATGAAGTCATCCACCTTATGGAGTCGATTCTCCATGTTTAAGAGTTGTTTGGCAATAAAAGAAAATACTCACAACCAATATCCAAAAACTATCGCTTTTTTGAAACGACAAGCTGTAGGATATGTACCAAATCCAAGGTTCTTACATCAGAACAAGTAACCAAATTTTTATGTGAAGCTTCAGATGGACAATGTCTACTAGCAAAAGGAATTTTAGTGTTTGGCATCTTCGGCGCATGCCGCAGAGATGATTTAATACGTTTGAGTTTAGACGATGTGGAAGATAATGGGCGTTTCCTTGTCGTGTTCTTACGAGATGGAAAAACTCACAGGACAAGAAGTTTTACCATTACCAATGAAAATTGCAAATTTAATCCCTGTACACTTTACCGTAAATACGCAGATCTCCGCCCTAAAAATATGGAGAGTAGAAGATTATTTGTTGCATACCGAAACCAAAGATGTTACGCTCAACATGTTGGGTGCCATACTATCAGTAGTATTCCAAAACTTGTTGCAAAATACTTAAAACTAAAAAATCACGAAGAATATACCGGACATGGGCTAACGCGTTCTTCGGCTACCATGTTGGTAGAAAGCGGCGGTGATTTGCTTACTTTGAAAAGACACGGAGGATGGCTTTCTTCCAATGTAGCAGAAGGATATATAGAGGAGTCCATACAAAGAAAAATTGAAGTATTCCAAAATTTGTTTAGGCCTTGTAACTTGGAAACTACAAAATCTGTAACAGTCAATCAAGAGAACCAAAACATACACGAATACTCCGCTTCAACATCTTTAGTTCAACAAAAAGAAATACAAAAAGGATTGAGCTTCAACAATAATACGAATTGTACAATAAATATAACCATTAATCATAACGGTTCCATCCAAAATTAATTTTCTTAGATTTAATTAGCTTGTATTTTTTTTCGTTAATTTGTTTCACTATTTTAAAAATAAAAATAAATAATCGCAATTTTTTTAAATTATTTTTTGCGATGTTTTTTGTTATTTGTCACGCGCGCACGGAAAAATCGTCATTTCTGTACTGGTATTGAAATATACTATTTTAGTATATTATCCATAAAATTGCTATTTTATAAACCTATTAAATCGGTTGAATAAATCTTTCTGGGACTCAGTCCAAATAAAGTGCCATGACAACTTTTTTGGGCTGTTTCGAAGAACGTGCAAGTAAATAAAACCTATTGGTTTAATACGATAATTAAACTTTATTTAACATATAAATCAACACTTCTGAAAACTGGCATTGTTAAACGTTAGCCATACATAATAAAAAGCTTAAATTTGTTTTTTTAACTTTATCGCAATTGCCCGTGTTTTATCTCCATCGCTATCCACCGATTTAAGTCATTTATCTTCCCCCTTTATAGATTAACTTATATATCATAAAAATGAATAACAGATCATCTCACAGCCACCCTTAAAGTCCACTAATGAAATCAAAAACGCATGCAATACCATTTTGTAAAAGTGAGAGGAGGAAATTAATAGACCAAAAAATGTTTAGTTCAGTACGAATATCAAAATATAAGCTGTTTACGAAAAACCACTTTTCTTACCTAAGTTATAGTTAGTTTCTGACCAGACCTAAGTTGTTTGATCGAACACGCAATTTCGGCTTGTCAAGTTACGACTCCCCAAAACGTTAAAAAATGTCAAATGTTGTGGTTAGCCAAGATATCTCAGACAGAAATCCGGGTACCTTAGCAGGGGCAAGGGGGAGATCAGATTCTGACTTAGCTGTGACAAATCGTACGGCCAATATAAGTTAGTTTCCCTCAACTTAGGTCAGAATTTGTGCTGTTCGTAAGCAGCTATTATTGGGGGTTTTAAGGAAACTTAAATTTTGGTATTTGGATTTAAATAAAAAATCTAATTTTAGGACCCTTTTTTGTGAATAAATCTCATTTTTTTAAAATTAAATAGCTACTTTTAACTTCTATGTTTTTAATGTTTTTTGATTACGAGAAAAGAAAAAAGGTGATAAAAAATTTCACTGCTTTTTTTGCATATAATTTATTGTATTTAGTAACAATATTAAAGCATTCTTAACTAATCCAAGAATATTTAACTAACTATTCATTTCTATTTGTGATAATATCACAGGGATCAAAATAATCTGAAAGATTTTGGCAATTTCTGGTAACTGCATATTCTTTTCAAATCCAAGTAGGGAAAACCATAATTTTTTTCTCTTCGGGTCAACAGGAAACCTTAAAACAAATTTTATAATTGAAATTGAAACGAAAGATTTTTGTTACAAGAATCCAGTTTTCCACCAACCTGGCACTTCACAACCATCTTCTAGTCTATTTATTAAAAATAATACATAAAATATTTAAAAAATCCTCTTATAATCTCACTTTAAAAACAGAAATCTCTAGCTAGTTTAAACGAAATGCAACACCGCCTCACAACACAAATAAAAAATTTACCACTAGCTGATCGACGACTTCGTGACCGTAGCGTACGAAAATTATGAAAAAACTACAAAAAGCAGTGTTGCCCATCTTCGCCGTTAATATTCCGTTATGATTATTTTTAAGAATAATATTTATAAAACAAAATAAAAATCACTTAAAAAACATATTTCTGTCGCTGCTACTAAGTTATTGCATAACGACATGTTATGATCTATGATCTCTTTAAGAATTTAAAATTGGAAATTTGGAAACGGCGCATGTGTATCAAGCACGTTTGACCATCAAGTGGTCTAGACAGGTAGACACTATTTCAATGTTTGATTGCTTTTAATTGTAAACAGTTTTATCTTCCTTTGCTTATATATCTGGTTATATTGAATGGTTTTACGCAATACCAGTAGCAGTTGCAGAAATCGGGATTTCTGGGCGCTACAGAGCATGACATCCAGACTTTCTAGGGACAAAGCCCGGGAAAGCTCACATGGAAAGGGGAGAGCTGGCAAATTGACTAATATTAAAGCCGTAAACGTAACACTTCAATTCAGCTTAGGAAGAAAATGCGGTTATGTTAAAAGAAAATTTTCTCAAATATTTTTGTCAAAATATGGTTGATAATGATGGGGAACTATGTTGTTGTGAATATTATGATGTATTAAATGAAAGAAATCATATATTAGCGTGCTGCTGCAATTGTGTTGATTTGGATGAGGCAGTGGATAGGTAATTTATTTTTAAGGCTCTTCCTTTAATACACAATCAACTAGGATAGTCCAAAAGCTTTTATGTAAACTTTAAATTTAGAAATAGCCGAATAGCAAATTTAAATTGTCTTGCGATGGAAATTAGTATTAGTATTACTGATAAGATTTAAGATAATATCCTTTGTACTAGTTTTAAGTGAAATGTTGTAAAGCTTTTAGCTTTTTGATAGATTTTGATTTTGGTTTGAAAAAAATATCTTGGTTAGGGTTATTTAAGTATTTTAAACTAGCGGCAAAAGTAAAAATAAAAACGAATCTCCGTAAAAGTTAGTGATGGGCATATTCGGATGAATTTAATATTCGTATTCTGGAAGATTTTCATATTCGGAATATTATTCGACATATAAAACATTGACCGATTAACGCCAGTCGATATTCGATATATTGCGCCGACCGTCGATTTACCCCGAAGTCAAAGTGTTGGCTTTTGAAATAACGAATTATTCCGGATTAATCAGTTGTCGGAAGATGAAAAATTAATTATGTTGTGTTGATGTTGTGTTCGCATACATATTCGTGTACATTTTTAATTTGTTTTGCTGTTATTGGTGGTGCGGTGGAAGTTTTGTTTTCATCGAGGTTTTCATTTTAATTCGTAATAATTGGTGTGGTGCCTAGAATAGTATACAGTAGCCATAGATTTTATTGCATTGCTATTTTATTATTTTCGACAAGTAATATGTTTAATTATTACTTTATTCATCAGCGTATTAATAATTGAATATAAAATTATGTGGTAATGAATCACAATGTGGCATCTGACATTTAAATTTTTAAGTGCATTCTTTTGATAGCTCTTCCTATTTTGGTCGAACTAGGATTGACCTTGAATGAACCGCGAATCGAATGAACTATCATCCGATAAGTAGTGGTAATATACCCCAGCTGATTGAAATATGAATATTCTAATATCCGAAAGAAATATTGGAATCATTTGAAACATTTCTGTATTCGAATATCATTTAAAAGGTTCCATCACTAGTAAAAATAATGATAATAATACAAAAAAATTTATATAACAATTACTAAGTATAAAAGTTATTTCTTAAAAAGGAAATATATGCAGTTAAATTGGATGGCTTTTATGTTTAAACAATGCCACTTATCCAAAAACCACACGTCTGTGTGTAGTATAAGGTCTGCTTGTTACTTAGAAATAGTGTACACTATTTCACACTCTTTTCACGTAAGGGTTCTTATCAAAGGTGTATATTAGAACTAGGTGTGCACAAAAAGTGAAAAATATTTCTGAATAACAAACAGACCTATATACCCGGTGACAATGAAATCATGACCAAGCCTTTTATTTTCTTCAATAAAAACATATTGCTTTAAAATTGTAGGATGATGTAATGTGTTATCAGATGCTTATTTTGGATATAATAATGTCTGCATATCGCTTCTGGTGTAACTAAAATGGCCATAAATTTTGATATTTTTAATAAACTACTCTATATCTTTCTTAAGATTTAAATTTTTAAAAACATTTCTGATATAAAACTTTTAATGTTATCTATACCCATCTTTCTTAGTTTTTTAGAAAATGGTGATTAATAATGACCAAACTACCACACATTATGTAGTTACATATATGGAAAAATAAGTATTTACTGGAAAAATTTAATATGTTTAATTTAACCTTTCGTAAAGACACTGTCTGAGATCATTATTTTTATATGTCTTTATTTCAAATTACATTCAGAACTCAAGGCCGTATCTAGGTATGGCCTCGCCCTTGGCGGTGCTTAATATTTGCGCTCCCCCACACAGCGGGATATTTGGGAGTTATGGAATACTCCGCAACGAAAACGGGAATTCCGGAGGTTATTTTCCGGAAATTTTACAAAATTAAAGTGCAAAGTTGAAGGTTTAAAGTTTTTGGAATCAAGGATTTCGTTTCTTTAAAATACCAATTTTGTGGTGGAATTTATGTCAAATTCTAGATTTTCTTTATATAAAAATATTATCCTACTAATTAAAAGAGACACAATTTACATAAAGCAACTGTTTGTATCTGACTAAAAGAAATGGAATGTATATTAACTATACATTCTTATTTTCGGATGATTAAACTTAGAATACATTTTTTTAACAATAAAATTGTAGTTACAAAAATACTGTGCACAGCAAGCCTACTAAAACGTAACACGTACATTTATACTTTAATAAATTAAATAATATGCAACAAAAAAAAAACTAGTGCTGCCCCCAATTTATAAAATACCAATTTATCTGCAACTTAAGTAATAAAAAAATTCAAAGAGTTATATTCTCTATATATAATTCATACATTTTTTCAGTTTTAATATATTAAAAATAAATAAATTATGTATCTAAGTTGAAAATTTGTTAAAGAATTGTTCTGTTGTAATTTATTTATTTGATTCATTTTGTAAATAAAAAATGATAATAATATAACTACGGTGCTGACAACTGATAAAAAAAAATTCATAGCCGATTTTGCGCCCCCGAGGTAGCTGCGCCTTTGGCGGACGCTCATCTAGCCACCGCCTAAATATGGCCCTGTCAGAACTACATTGATATGTAAGAACAAATATAAAATGTAATGACGTCACAAAAAACAACAGTATACTTTATACAAACTATAACTATACAACTCACATATTTGTAGGGTTCCAATCCAAAGTAATTTCTTAAACTTTTTTTTTATTATTTTTTTTATTTAATATGCTCTTAATGTTGACACTTAATTTATTATAATATTTAATACAAGAGTAATAAGGACTATTCTTAAACAAAGTTAATCTGTGAATAGGATAGTTGATATTACTTGTATGAGTATTGTGTTCATGTTTGAGGTTAGTATTAAATTAAAAAAATATAATTCCATTTTTCCGTGCGCGATTTCACCGTAAACGGACGCACAAGATAACGATCAGGCGGTTTAAAGTTTTTCTTTATATTTAAAGTTTAACAATAATTTTCAATGAGTGTTACAGCAGACGAAGATGAAGACCTTTCATGGTTGATAACCGAATATAAAAAAAGAAAACGTAAACAACTAGATCTCTCTCAAGATGACCCAAACAAAAAACTAAACAATGAAACGAATTCCACAAGTCAAGTACAACACAAAAAATTTCCACTAACATCCCACAAATAAATAAATACGCCACATTCATTTGAATGAATGAAATTGTAAACAAAAAATATAAACATCTTTGTGACATCACAACAAAAGAAAATTTAAATAGAGTTCAAAAATCAGATGCTTGGGCACAGGAAATCTCAAACTCCAAAGATGTCATTTTGTCTACAAAAAAAGGATTTCTTTGAAATCAGATAATGAGAAAAATAAAATAATTAACACCTTAAGGTCATTAAAACAACAACAAAAAATTGAAAACTATATTGAAACACAAAATTTACCACACAAGGAAAAAATGTAAATAAGCAAGCAGAAACATCTTTTTCTGTTATTATTGCAAAAGTGGAATTAGATATCAAAGATAATGACCTTAGCACCCACCTAACAAAAAATAACATACACCACAGATTTTACAAAAGTATAATTGCAAAAATAAATAATCAAGCCACAACTTTGACCAGTGACAGCAATGCATCTTAAATACTTTTAAAACAAGGCAAATTCTTTAAGAACAGACACTACCCGGTGTATCCAAGCAACCCTCCACAACCTTCACCACAGCACATATACATACACTACAGCAAATTGCACTGCTCCAATTAAATGCAACAAATGTGAAGGCAAACACACTATTTTAAAATGCAGCTCACACCAACCACGAAAATGTGCACTTTGTGGTGCTGAAGATCATGGAGCATGGTCTTTTAAATGTCCCCTGAAACCTACACAACCAATTAAAGGTATTCCTAATATGAAGATCAAAAGTTTACTAAAATAGATAGCTCACTTACAAACAAAAGCAGCATGCTTCAACAACAATCCACGACACAATAGTTAACACATATTATATTCACAAACTAAACAAAGAAAACAACACAAACAGGAAAGAACTAAGAAAAAAAAACGTAAGAGACAGATTTTTAACAGAATTTAAAATTGACACTACAGCAGTTTGGTCAGGAACCAGGATATTTTGATGTTTGACTTGGAAAATTTAGAGGCAGAATCAACCAGCCAACCAAACCAAAGTACTAATAACTCACGATTCCTTTTTGTAATGAATTGTGGGTTTGAAATAAATATTTCTATTAATGTCTAACATAAAAAATCTTATATACCAACGTAAATAGCTATGCCAATAAAAAACTCACAATTGAAAATCATCTGCAACCCAATAAAATTACCTGTGTTCTGTTTGTAGAAACAAAAAAATCAATTTTACTAATGTTAAATACAAAAGTAGGAATACCATTTAGTTTAATGGTAATATTTTTAACAACATTGTGAGAGGAGGAAGTCTTGTTCTAGTTCTAGTTGAACCCTTTCTCCAAATGGGCCAAGCCAACAGTCCAACTATTAATATCCCACTAAACGAGGAGATAAACTTTACTCTTTCATTCCAAGACGACAAAATACATATATTATTAATTTATGTTCATCCAATTTCCTGATTAACGAAGCAATATTTATTATGGCAACACAATACAAGTATGCAAAAATTATAGGAGATTTCAATTTAAACTCGGCAAAAAACGACAAATAAACAACTTTTTAAATAATACAAATTTCTTAGAAGCTCCAATCCCACCTACTTTTTTAATGGCAAACAACCCAGACTCGACCCCAAATGAACTTTTATACACTGTAAAGGCGGCAGATTAGCAGAGAAGGATTGCTACCCTGTGGAGCCCCTCTACATGCTAAAAATCCTTTTGATCTGAATTTATTGTACTCAACAAGTTAAATTCTGTTTGTATGTTGTGATATAAAGACTTGTACCCGGTTACTTTTAAAATCCATTGATAAAATCTTATTTGCTACCAGTCCATAATCCAACCTGTTAAAGGCCTTTGAAAAATCAGTATATATTATAATGTCACGTTAGGGTTTTTTCTTGATAGCTGCATTATTAATTAAAACCAAATTTAAGCAGTGTATACTTATGTTTTTGGGGTCGCTGAATACGAACCCGTGGTTAGTTTGACCCCATCAAATTTGGTTGCGATTTGACTTTAAAGTGCCCTACAAAAACAATTGAAGGTCTGAAAGACTTAACCATGGTATATTTATGTTTTTGGAGTCGCGGAATCCAAATCCGGGAGCAGGTTGACCTCATCAGGTCATAAACAAGGGCATTTCAAGGGCATATTGCAACCAAATTTGGTAGGGTTAAACTGACCACGGATTCGTATTCAGCGACCTCAAAAACATAAGTATTAACTCTTCAAATTTGGTTGCGATTAATTTTGCAGATTTGACCTTGAGATGCCCTTGACCCTGACCTGATGGGGTCAAACTGACCTCGAATTCGGATTTAGCGACCCCGAAAACATAAGATATCATGGTTAAGTCTTTCAGACATTACTGTTTCTTTAAAGCTGTGTAATTTTGCAGATTCGACCTTGAAATATCTTTTTACCAAGAACTGATGGGGCCAAGCTGACCACATATTCGAATTCAGAGACCTCAAAAACATTCACTTCAAATTTGGTTGCGATTATTTTGCAGATTTGACCTTAAAATGCGCTTGACTGTGACCTGATAGGATCAAACCATGGTCAGGTCTTTCGGAACAACTTTTTTTGTGGGTTTGTGTAATTAGCATTACCTTTGGATCTCTTGTAAGTAAGCCAGTATTTTTTTCTGTTTGGTCCTGAAGCTCAATTGTAATTGGCGATTTACTTCTTGAAGTATTCGCTTGGTATTCAAGGATATATTTTACAAGATTTAGACACATGGACAAAATTAAAACATTTAAAAGACATTGTTATATTATTGTATTCCTGGCAATATACCGCCGTTAGGTCGAATCCAGTTTTCCCCCTTGAATGAACCATTTAAATAGTTCTGATTTTATTTGTAATACCAAGTTATCTTTTCTGGAATTTCGGTAGACATTTTTACGACTGCCTTTATGTCTTTAGCAACCTTATTCCCAAAGGCATTCCTAAATTCTGAGTTGTTGTTGCCGTTTAGGTTTATTATGACATCTCAACAACTCCGCCGCTGTTTAAGTGCACACACTTTTTAATTTCTCTTTTCCTTGCTTTTTCCAATTTGCTATTTTATATCCTGCATAACCTTTTTCGGTTTATTTTAATAATTAATCTCATAATGCTCTTGTTTTTGTAGCTGAGATGGTCTTCTACTCAGTCGTTATGTTCCGCAACGTCTTTCGTTTTTTCCTCTATTTCTGTGTATTTTTTGTGCCTCGGCATTTATGCGATTTTATTAAAATAAATTACTTTCCTGTCTATTTTTAAATATTAAAGACTTTATTTTAAATTTCTACTTTTCCAATCTTTTTCGTTAGTAAAGTTAACATTTGTAGAACGTCTTATGGTTGTTTTGCTCTTGTCTGGTTACATAATTACTTTCTGAATATGCAGCGCATTCATTGTTGACTAAGATTTACGACTACTGGTCACCAATTAAAATTCTGTTTTCATCAATACATGTAAGGACTTCTTCTTTCATGGTATCCAAATTTTAAGCATTTTCTGGCGATCTAACTGACTTGGGCTAGATCTGATCTAAGGCGCTTTGTAACTGTCATGTTTTTAGGATCTAACTTGACATTTTGTTGTACCTAATTATCTTGCTATTTAGGTGGTGTTGTAATTATAGATTGTCTAGGGCTAAAGATAAAATACTTCTTTTTGACTAGTTCTACATTGTTTATTACCAAAGAAAACCTTTGAGTTGACTCCTATAGTTTTGTTTTCTTCTGAAGTTTTTATAGTCTAAGTTTAAATTAATAAAATAAGACAAATGTACCTTGTATAAGTCACTTTTATTATAATACATGATGTTCGCTCGTGACCAGCTGTTTCGTAGTACATCTACTTCTTCAAAACATTGTAATGTTACACTAAAATTATACTTCCCTAATAATAACACTATTTTAATCCACTCGCGTCTAGAGATACCTCGTAATCACGAGCTTCTTGACAGTGTTGACACATGAAACATGCTTTATTATACAAAGACTCGGCGTGTTATTTAAAAAGTAGGCTTTTTATAAATAATGCATTTATTGTAAAAAAAGCAAATTATGGGTCTTTTCTAATACGTCTCCGCATTTTTACGTCTGATATATAATTGGGGAAAATAAAAAGTCGCTTTGCTAACCAGAACTAACCATGACCGACTAGAACTTAGGACTTTTGAATTTGTCTAAATTATCCCTACATAGACGTTATTAACAAAATTTTTGATATGGTAGAAGTTATAAATTTTTAAAAAAGTGTAATTATATATTCCCTGGGTTTTTTCTAATAATTTAGACAAATTTAAAAGCCCTAAGTTCTAGTCGATCATGGTTAGTTCTGGTTAGAAAAGCGGCATTTTATTTTCCCCAATTATATTTCAGACGTAAAAATGCGGGGACGTACTAAAAAAGACCCTAACTAAATTATTACATTAAAATTTAATTTTTTAGCCTAGTCCCTGCGTAATAAAGCATGTTTCATGTGTCAACACTGTCAAGAAGCTCGTGATCACGGGATATCTCTGGACGCGAGTTTTTAATTCTAAATGTAAAACGGCATGTTTTTTTTCTGCGGATTATTTCCTCTAGTGTTCGTTAAACTTCATTGAATGTTCTATTTGAATTTACAACAGGTTTATTAGAGGTAAATTTCCTAGATTTATTTCAGTGTTAGGCACATTTACCTTATTGTCTTTTTATGTTTAAAAATTTCGATATTTTCTAAAATATCCAATTTGCGGCCTTTTTCTTCTAAATGCATTTATTCATTTTCGAAAGTGTGTCCGGTATCTAGAAAATGATTTGCAAAATTTGATTATATCTTTTTTAATCCGAAAAAAGTATTATGTTCCTTAAATTTCGTCTCGCGATTTCTTCCTGTTTGCCCAATATAACAGCTATTACACTCGTCACAGTTAAGTTTATAAACTCCTGACTTTTTTAATTTATTTGTTATCTTGACAGGATATTCGTTTTTTTTTAAATATACAGTCACAAAATAACGACCAACATAATTTCTTCTCAATTTTATTTCCCCAAAATGCACGATTTTACAGAGTAAATAAAATCTGCCGTAAGTCGTTCGCAACAATCCGACTTTATATTTAGTGCGCACGTGTCAAGTTATATTCAGTAAGCTTTTGTAAGAATAATAGTAAGATGCCAAATTAGCCATTTCTTTTTATGGATATATAAAAATCTTACTGTATAATATAATAATATTTATTTTCCTTGTTTAACCAGAGTAATTTACTTTAAGAAAATTGTCTTGGTATTTGATAAACCCAGAATTTACTTGTTACATACCCGACCTGATCTTCGTCTTCTGAACAGGGCCGTATTTAGGCGGTGGCGAGAAGGGCGCCCGCCAAGGGCGCAGTTATCTGTGGGGCGCAAAATCGGCTTTGATTTTTTTATAAAGTTATCAGTACCATAGTCATATAATTATTATTTTTTATTGACAAAATTAATCAACTAAATACATTATAATAATTTAATTATTTTTAATATAATAAAACTAAAAAATTATATGAATTATTAATAAAACATTAATTTATCCTGTTACCTACAATAAGAAAGTAACTCTTTGATTTTTTTAAATATATAAGCTGTGGACAAATTGGTATTTTATAAATTGGAGGCAACACTAGTTCTTTTTCTTTTGTTGCATACTATTTAATTTATTAAATTATAAATGTTACATTTTAGTGAGTCTGCTCAGCACAGTATTTTTGTAACTACGATTTTATTGTTGAAAAAACGTATTTTAAGTTTAATCATTAGCAAATAAGGATGTATAGTTAATTTACATTCCACTTCTTTCAGACAGATACAAGCAGTTATTTTATGTAAATCATGTCTCTTTTAAATAGTAGGCCAATATTTTCATATAAAGAAAATATAGAATTCCACCAAAAATTGGTATTTTAAAGAAACGAAATTCTCGATTCAAAAAACTTTAATCCTACAACTTTGCACCTTAATTTTGGAAAATTTCAGGAAAAAAAAACTTGAATCCCCGTTTTCGTTGGGGAGTTTTCCATACTCCGCAAATTCCCCGGTGTGTGGGGGGGGCGCAATCATACCTAGATACGGCCCTGCTTTTGAATAATTATTCTTTATACATATAATAAAATAAGGCAATAATCCAATAATTTTGTGCCAATAATCCATTTGTTATATAATTTAAAAAAAAATTAAATGGTTCAGAAAACTTTAGCGCCTTGACTAAATGAGTTGAAAGTTCGCAAAAAAGTTTTTTATTAATTATTTTTAAGTTGTTAATTTGCATGTAGCTAATGTTTTTTGTTTTTAAAATAAAAAGGATTGTTTTTAAATTGTGTGTATTTTGTATTTAAAATCTTATTTCATTTTTAACTTAATTCAATCCCCCCTTCCCTTTACCTTTAAATCAACTTTGGGGCGGAAATTCTTATTTTTGCCCAGGATAGCCGAAAGGCTTGAGCAGACCCTGAGTGTAGGTGCAATAATAACAAATCAAATGATCCAAAACAAAAAAAAGACCCGACCAATCCATATAGGATTAATATTGCAAAAGAGTAGTAAAAAATAATACCAAATTTGTATTTCTTTATATCTAGAAGTATCTACAAGTGCACTTTACAAATATCACTATTGTGTCATATTGATAATTCATCTTTCCACCAAACACTGAATTACCAGATATGTCAAAGAATTGTTGATACTAATTTGTAAGCATTACATTTATAGGTGATATTCTTTGGTAATTTATTCTGTAGTACATTTATAGACTTTTAAACGTTTATTCCAGTCCTGAATTAACCAGAACTTTTAGACACTCATTTTTATATTAATTATATATAGTACAGAATAATATATTCCCCACGGTAAAAAACAGTGACAACAAAAAAAGAAGCAATATAAAAATGTTTAACTAGGCCCAATCTCATGTAATAAGTCTTTTTATTTGACTGAAGGTGAAATTAAAGATATTAAAGTTAGAATAGGTCCTTCTGTAGTGGTACAGCACTGAAAGCAGTAAGGCCTAATTTGTTCGGTAAGAACGCTCGATGAACAGTTATTGCATTCTTGTGCGTCGAAGAGAAACCATAGAAAATGTTAACAAAACTGAAATATTAAATTCAGTCTAATAATTAATCTAATACGCCATGAACAACCTAAAATGACCCTAATAAAGTTATACAACTTGAGGCAAGGAGGTCTTCCATGACAAGATAACAAATGACAACCAGCGGTTAAATGTGACAAAATTTAATTAAGAACAATTTTTATATAAAACTTAATAGTTAATCGTACTACGAGAGCAGTATGCATATCAAATAGTTTTTTTTTAGTTTCATCAAAGGAAAGAAAATATCCGAAAGAAATTCAGTTGGTCTAATGAATACATTACGAGATAGACTGCGAGTTCCATGGATTGGAGGAGCCAAACAAATGGGTTTTGATTCCCTCTTGCCTGTATTCATCTTACCTATAATGTTTTTATTGGCATCCATCAGTTTATGGTGGACAGTGTTTGCTTTTACAACAGTGGCAATTTTTCTTGCCTTAATATTTAATTTCTTTATTAAAACTATTCCAAAAACCAAGTTTTTCTTTGTTTGGACAGTTACTTCTATTATTCTTCTTTATTTTATTTTTGAGTTTGTTGTTATTCCTCTTTTGGAAATTTTGGTAGAAGAAAATATTGCTTTAAGTATTTTAATATTTGGATTTATCATGTGCCTTTATTTAATGAAAGTAAGAGCGAATCAAATCACCACTGGTGGAGAGAACGAGACTGAATTAAGTATTGCTGGAAAAGATGTAGGCGGATTTTATAACTGTCGAATTTGTGATAGTAGGATACCTGATAAGGATCATCATTGCGTATGGTAAGCCTCTTAATAGTATTGACGTAACATTTGCTTTTAAAATGGCGTCTAAAAATCATTAACTTAAATAAGCTCCAGCAGGCTGTGCTGTGCAGCTTGGACTATATTAAAGCATAGTATGCGTAATTTGAAAAGAACATGATAATTTACAATATGTCTTTATATTTTTAATAAAAATGATGTTATTAGGTCATAAGTAAATTTTATCCCTTTATTTTAGAACGTTTATTAATACCATTATTAGTTGTGTTAACTATAATTGTGTTTTTTTTTACTTAAGTAATAAATACGTTTTAGGTTTGACTGCTGCATAGGCAAACATAATCAATGCCTTTTTATTTTGGCATTGTTTTTTGCCACTACTGCATTATTATATAGCTCTAATCTAACACTAACATCGGTTTGCCATCCCTTTGAAGTTTTTAAAACTATATTATTGCCAGATGACTGTTCAGATGTTTATTTTCAATTTGAGTGAGTATTATTACTAATCTAGTTTGTAAGTTAATAGTTACCAAACAAACCATGGGTAATTCTCGACAAATATTCAATACAGAATATTTTTAGTGAGTTCATGCAAATCAACTGTAACTTAATTTAATTGTTAGGATTACTATTTGATTACTAAGTTGCACGTGTGCAATCTGTCCCCAAAAAAGGATCCAAAATTCTTCCTTCTTTTCTTTCTGTTGTTTGTAAAGTAATGGAAGAATTAATTAATTCCCAAATCTTAAAGTATCTGGAAAAAAATAAGATCCTACATGATAGACAGTATGGATTCCGTCACAGTAGATCTACAGCTGATCTTCTTTCCTTTATCTCACACAACTGGAACAAGTCCCTGGAGTTTCTTGGTGAATCCTAGATTGTTGCTCTTGACATATCCAAAGCTTTCGATCAGGTCTGGCATGATGAGCTTCTTAACAAACTTCCTTTTTACGGTCTTCCACCTCTTGGATTTCCATTTTCCTTTCTAATCGACATACATCAGTTACTGTAGATGGTCATTCTTCCAGCTTCTACCAAATTAATGCTGGGGTGCCCCAGGGCTCAGTGCTGGCACCCACGGTGTTTCTTCTACAGATTAACGATCTTCTCTCTTCCACAATCAATCCCATTCATAGTTTTGCTGACGATAGTACCCTCTACTCTAGTATTCAATTTCTTAAGCCACCATGTAATTCTGATTTGGAAAACAAGCGCAGGTCAATGCAGATATCCCTTTTACAAGACCTCAAACTTATCTTGGATTGGGGCGACAAAAATCTTGTTCAGTTTAATGCCTCGAAAACAGAGTCATGTTCGCTATCGCGAAAAAGTCTACCAATGCTCATCCCTTACATTTGAGCGGCCAAGTTATGCAGATCAAAGAGTCGTTTAATCTTGTCGGCGTTATTTTTAAGAATAACCTAAACTGGCACAAACACATTACATCCATTGCCTCGGCAGCTTCAAAAAAGCTTGGATTCCTCTTTAGCCAGAAAATATTTCTGTTCTTCCAATCTGTACACTCTGTATGTATCCCAAATCAGACCCTCATTTAAAGAAGAGCCGTTCGTCTTATTAATGATCCAACGCTCACAGAAAGGCTTCCTCTTCTTGTCACCGTCGAGCTGTAGGGGATCTGTCGCCCTTCTATATATATTTTCACGGCTTCTGCTTAGAGGAGTTGGCCAGTATAATTCCTTCTCTGGCAGCTCCCAACAGAGCAACACGTAGTGCAACTTTTATTAATCCTTTTACAGTTCAGGTAGAGAGGCCCTGAACTTCCCGCTTTCTTTTCGTTCTCCTCCCAATCTCAAAATATTTAAGTCCCGTGTAAACAAACTCCCTCTCACCACAGTTAAGTCACCCACAGACATTAGTACTTAGGCATCAGCCTTCGTTGACTGTCCCAAAATTAATATACATATATGTATATGTATATATAATATATATATATATATATATATATATATATATATATATATATATATATATATATATATATATAATATATATATATATATATATTTAAGAAAACTTAACTTTAAATTTATTAAACATAGATTTAGCGTCAATAATTGTTTCGGTTGAAATGCACTTAGCCTGACATTTTTTGTATTTAGGGTCTGACATGTGCCATTCAAATTCCTTAAACCTATAGTTAGTTGCCCTATATAAAGCCAAATTTAAAAAACGATACACCCATTTTTTTCAAGAAAAGATAAAGTCATTATCTGCATCGGAAAATTTACGGAAAGGCTTATCTATATTTTATTAATTTACTCGAGAATTTACTGCACCAAAAATGAAGTTGGGCACGAGCCCCACCTAATTTATCTATCTCCTCTCTATCAGTAGCTCGCAAGTTAAGCATATATTTATAAATTCTAAAATACCTGTAACTACACAATGTGTTCTGGGGGAAGCTCTATCAATTTTAAAGGTATTTTAGTAAATTTGTCCTAATGTGTTTAAGATTTTCCTTGGGCGATCGTATGGTACACAGATAATCTTTTGGCTTCCATGAATGCAATACACATATTCCTTTTATACAATTTCCATTTAAAAATTACTAGTATACCTACCACACACACGTATTCAGTGAAAGGTGCCGTCGTCGTTTCCACTAGCTTTTCCTTCTCTAAATTGTTGGCCAATGAATAAAACTACCATGAAAAAACGCACCTATGTTTATAGGCTGCATAGTAGTGCAGATACCTTTAAAACTGCAAAACAATAAACTATTTCAGGGGTCAGCAACCTTTTGAAACGAAAGAGCCAAAAATCACAATTTACAAAAGTTTCCCGTTTTTAAAGAACCACCAACATTTTTATTTTAATATTATGGTTTTTGATTAGAACTATGTATATAAATTTGATTTTTCATTTAAAATAAATAGCTTCAAATATGAAATAATATTTATTCATATAAGAATATACAAATGTTTCCCATAAAACATATTAAAGTATTTTTGCTAGCCCTGCTAGAATAGTAAAAGTTAGTATTCAAATAATTTAACTATAATTATTATATAATATTTACAATAGTTACATCAATGGGAGCATTGGCCTTGCATGCCTTTTAAAATTTGGTTAAGTCTGGCTCGTAACTTGTAGTCCAAGAAAATAGGTCATGAAATACGAATTTAAGGTTAAAACTTGAATTTTTAATTATTTATATAATTAACAAAACTAAAATTAAAGTTGTTAATTATATAAATAATTAAAAAAACTATAAGTTTTTTAATTTTCCAATAATTTATGATTTTTTAAAGTTGCTTTTATCATCCCCTAGCTTCTAGCTACCCTATCTCAATTAATTTTAATTTTAGGAAAAAAGTTATAAAATCATTTTTATGTAGAATTTTACGTTCTACAACTTTTTTTTCTAGAACTTACCGTTTTCTCAAAATTTCAAAGAACACTTTTTTATTTTTTTTACCCCTTCCAGGGGGTGAATTAAAAAAATACAGTTCTTTTTTGGATTCTTCAAAGTAACTTATATCAAAAATTCAAGTTTTAACCTCAGATTCGTATTTCACGACTATTTTCTTGGACTATTGTTGTTTTCAGTTTCAAGCACGTCTCTAGAATTTTATTTTTAAGTTGGCTTCTTACTTTACTTTTTATTATATTCATCCAAGAGAACGCTTGCACTCCAAATGCCAACTTCTTCACCTCACTGTACATTCTGGAAAACTATTCCATGCGTTTTACATGAGTGCCTCAACTCGCGGTATTTCTTTTAGAGCTGTCCAGTTGTGCAGCGTAATGTGCATGCTTTTCTGTACCTCCAACTCTTCTAACTTGCTCCTGAGTTCTGCTGTTGTTTCTCGCAAGCGATAAAATTAACACATATGGAACCGCGCTCCGAGGAAGACTTACTGAAAACTGAATACTACCTTCCGCTGGGTTGCTGGCTGGGTGGTAGTAGTGACTAGTGACGGCGGCAGTCGGCATTGGCAAGCATAGAGCCGTCGCCACGGGACTGACCACAGCACGGCTGTGAGCTGGGCCTGGTGCCCAAGTGGCTGTCAGCTGTCCACCTATTCTCACTGTTTTCGGTGGAGTGTTTTTATCGTGTTTAAAGTTTTTTTTTTCAGTAAAATATTTAGTTATATTTTAAAAATAAAATAATATAATTTTTAATATTTGCGCATGGAACTGGAGAGCCGCATCTCGACATCAAAAGAGACGCATGCGGTTTGCGAGCCGTAGGTTGCAGACCCCTGAACTATTTGATATTGTTACTAAATAAGGATTCATCTACAGTACTTAACATTTTTGACTTCATTCAGAGAAGACATTTTACTTGTCTATAGCTATTTTTTGTCCCATTTATTTCTTTAAAATCCAAAACTTTCCACTTATCTGCTGCTTTTCTTTTAAAACCTTCATTATCTTTTTTTATATTAGGGACCTTAGACTGTTGATGGTCATAAAAAATTATTAAACTAATGATGTATCTTGAACTTGCATAATCTTTATTTATTGTAAAATCACGATTATTTCAGCTGTCTTGAGGTAAATACGTTAACTGAGAACTGGTAGTACTAGAGATAGTCCGCAAAGGCAATGTCAGTTCAATACATATTTTTTGTTTCATTGGTACTTTGGCTTTAAGATACACTCTTTTTAAGAAGAATTACTGGGATTATCTGGATATTATCTAATTGAAAAAAAAAGGAATTTTTTTTTCATCGTCTGTGAAACGAGATCAAATTGTGGATACGAGATATTAACGATCAAATTGTGGATAATTAACATTGTCGATATCTGCCATGTATAAGAGCCATTTCGGAATATCTCGAAAACGGTTTTTACGATATTTTTTAAAAACTAATGTAACATAAAACAAAGTATTGGAAAATTAAAAGGACCCTGAATTTTTTGATCGTTTGTTAAAAAGATATTGACTTTTGAAAGTTCACATAGGTATGTTTGTTATTAGAAAATAGTATACACCATTTTATTTTTTTACGTAATCGCTCTTATGAAAGGTGTATTTTAGGACTAGGGGGATCCAAAAAGTGTAAAATAGTATAAAATATTACTGAATAACGAACAGACTTATGTGTTGTGTACAGTTTCATACAAAAATATTATTTTCAAGCATTGAGAACCTTTAACTTTTGGTAAAACGTATTTGATCTTAATTGAAACAGCGCTAAATTAATGGTTCATTAAAAATACTGCATCACAAATTGAACTAAAATAGAAAAAAATATAATGATCCGTACTTGTACTAGTCATGGAAATCCCGGCCCGTTTAACAATCAATTTTTGTTAGAGAGAGATGGGCAAGTTTGGCGCGGATGGCATGGAAAAGACGAAGATAAAAGATGTTCATCCCAATCTGTGGGCGGGCCGGACTTTACTTATAGCCCGAGAGCTGGCAGCAATTTTTGGGTAGGTATTTAAGGCAAGCTGAAAACTTGTCATATACTTCTTCTATTAATCCCCAACACGGATCTGCAGACTTGGCTGGTGACTACCGGGACTAAATCAACCCCTAAATTTTTAAAAATTTAGGGGTTGATTTAGTTTAATATATACTAGAAACCTCATGGCTATTGTAAGCGACGTGACCTTGCCAAAGCCAATAGTAACGCGGCATGTAAGAACGCAGACAGCTGCCGATAAACGTTCTCTCTTACACTACAGCAGCTTGTCTATAGCGCTACTTAGTCGCACTTGTACCTAATTTTTTAGATCACCTGGCATTTGGAAAGTCCCACCAAAATGATCTGTCTTTTTAAAAATCTTTTTTTTAGTTATAAATAATACCCTATTAAAATTTCAAGTTGCCTCAAATACATTTTTTATATTTTTTGCAAAACATTTTTGCACGCGCCTGGCAAGGTTAAAACCCCGACAAAATCGCCTGGCTTATTTTTTTTAAATTCTTTAAACATTCAACTACAACATATAAAAATTGCATATTGCCTGAAATACATTTTTGGAAAAAAAAATAATATTTTTAAAAATTTAGGGGTTGATTTAGCCTCGCTACTCACCAGCCAGGTCTGCAGTTCCGTGTTGGGGTTTAATAGGAGAAGTATATGACAAGTTTTCAGCTTGCCTCAAATACCTACCCAAAAATTGGTGCCAGTTCTCAGGCTATTACTATAAGGCGATACTTTTGTCTACGACTGTCGCGAGTAAACTATCTTAAGCCTAGATTGTCTGTATCTCGACTAGCAAGAGATTGTTTTAAGGATATATTTTAAAATTATAATTTAAGACAATTATTTCCTTTATTTTAGATTGGGCTTATCATTTGTATCAGCAATCTACAGTATTTTTATAGCATTCCTATTATGGATCTTATTATTACAACAAATTTTATTGGTATCACTTGGAATTCCATTAAAAGATTGGATTAAACTACCTTTTTTGTCAAAATTATGTCTAGGTTTAAACAGAAGTAGACCATATAACAGAGGCCTTTTAAGAAACTGGTTAAGGATAATGTGCTGGAACAAAAATTACTACCCCTTAGTCAATCGAGAAGTATAAATGAATAGGTGAGAAACAATTATTCATTTATTATTCTTTCTACTCTCACACATAACGTTCTAGATTCATTAAAAGGTTAGGAGCAGTACTCTGGACTTTTAATCAGAAAATTGTTGATCAGTTTCTTTTAATGATAGTGATGGATATCTCTACGGCCAGAATGTGTTTCTATACGAAAACAGTTTTCATTTTAACTTCGTATTTTACGCGATATCGGAATATTTTTACAGCCAGCCTGTTTCGCCTGTGGTTTTAATCCCTCATTAATGAGCTATTTTAAATTGATGCTCTAAAATATTTTATATTTTTTTACAAAATAAGTGGTCAAAGATGTAATTGTTCATAAAACGAGTTTGCAACATTATTGCATCCAGTTTCAATAATAACTATTGTCCACGAGTTCTTGTTAAATAGTGGCTGGCTACATGTGGTTAACAGATTTATTATTAAAAATTATAAATTATATTAAATACTAATTTTGTGTTTGGCATAGCACAGTAAGCCGCAAATGCAATATTGTAATACTGTTTTGAAATTATTTAACTTAATTTTACAATCTAGACACATTCTGTTCTACAATAGACACTATAATTATCAAGTATTCATGTCTGTATTCGTTATTTTTAACATGTATCACCTAATTCTGTTTTTAAAATCGTAACCGGTAGGAACTAAATTAGCACAAAAATGTACTTTTTTAAATTTTTTTGTATTTTTATATTAATTAGAATATGATAAAAATCATAAATGAAATTGTTTTTCGAAGTTGTTGTGAAGCAATTATTAGAGTAAATTATTCCACTCTGTGAATGTAAGCCTTCGAGAATATACCTACCAAAGGCAAACTTGCCGCTGGGCAGTGCAAATAAGCGTGCGAGAGAGTAAAGAAGAATCACAGTATCGCCTTTCTCTCTTACTTCAACATGCTGATTGGTCGGGCTCGTCCCGTCGACCAATAAACATGTTGGAGCGAGAGAGGAAGGTTATACTGTGATTTCTCTCTCGTACACTTGTTCGCACTGCCAAGCGGCAAGGCTGCCTCTGTAGGTATATGCACTTGAAGCCCATAATTAATTAAACAACATTAAGAAAGTAAAATGTGAATTGGTTTAAACAACCTTATTTGGTATTTTTATTTTTAGGTTAGATTTGAGCAGTGTAAACAACATTAAAATTTTACATTAACATTATAGTTTTTAAGGGACAATGGAATGAAAGATTGGCACAAGAATCACTGATAAAGAGTTATGGATTTTAAACAGAGTGTCATTGAAATGATTTATTACAACTGAAAATTAATTGTAAACAAAAATCAAAAGCACCTTTAACCTATTGACTGGAAATTACATTCACTTTACTTTTTAATGAGAAATGTTGACACTAAGTATGCACCTATTTGTGCAAATTAGGCAGTTTTTGCCTTAGTATAGAGACTTATCTTTTGGGCATTTTATGCCCAAACCAAGTATTTAGGGAATGAAGAGACTTTGTATTTCGTGCAAATTTTTATTTAAAACAATCCTAGCAGAGCGCTTTCGGTATAACCATCATCAGTGCTATTCGTCGTCAAGCTGGAGTCGTAGCAATTTGAGCAAACAATCACATTATTACATAAAATAAAATAAAAGTCAAGCAACAGTGAGTTATGTTACATTTTGAAATTCAGGGTGAATTTTTTGAAAAAGACTACACAAGTATACCATTTGTGGAAAGACGAACATGTTGTTCTTTCCACAAAATGGTATACTTATGTAGTCTTTTTTAAAAAATTCACCCTTTAATAAGGGAAAATGTTACATAACTCACTGTTGTTTGACTTTTATTTTATTTTATGTAATAATGTGATTGTTTACTAAGGTCCTACTACATGTTTTGTTTGCTCAAATTTCTATGACACCAGCTTGACGACGAATAGCACTGATGATGGTTATACCGAAAGCGCTCTGCTAGGATTGTTTTAAATAAAAATTTGCATGAAATACAAAGTCTCTTCATTCCCTAAATTGTTACGTGCACAAAGCCACAACCAAGTTTCAGACCAAGTATTGTCTGTCAAAAAACAACTAGTTGGTTGTAAAAGGTATCAGGCATAACATAGCTAGAAACCCTCAGAAAAATGTTAATAACAAGAATCGAGATATGCTCATTCTAAGGATCGAAACAATTGCTAAATAATCAAAATGTAAAAAAATATATTTTTTTTATTTAAACCGCTCATAACTTTGTTGATCGTAGGGAGGAGTGGCAGAAAAAGGAAAATTTTATAATTAAATTTCTAAGAGATATGTTTGGTTATAAACCGCAAAATGCAATACGCTTGTTACAAAATACCAATAATAAAAAAAATTCATGCTATAATAAAACAATATTTTTGTAATTTAAGTTTGTTTTGAAAAAATGGACACGTTTGCAAATTGAGTAGTGCAGAGTATCAGACTAAAACATTTCAATCTTTACATATTCTAGAGATCTCAAGCTTAAAAACATGTATGACACCCTATTTATCCAACCAAAAACAGTTAACACTTGGTATATGTAAACAAACAAGTTTTTTGATAGGATATCTCCAGTGCCAAGTTAAATGTCAAAATATTACCCTTCAGTGTTTTTGTAAGGATGGTGGAATCTTTTTTATGGTTTACAATATATTTACTGATATTGAAGAATCGTCCTAAATTAAGTGCAGTATCCTTGAATTTTTTAATTAAAAGAATATTTCAACATCAAAAACCTTACAGAGAGTTAGAGTTACATTTTCGTGCCTCCTGATTTTACCTGAATATTCCGTTTCATGGCTAATTATAAATTATTCAATTTACACCATTTTCAGACAATTTGCAGACTACAGGTACTACCAAAGAATAGTGAACTTAATTTGTTGGCGTACAAGAAAATACCCAATCCATTTTCTTAGAACCACCTATTTCGAAGGTATGTGCAGAATTTTTGAAACTTTTTTTTTTCTGAGAATGGAAAAGCAGAAACTATTGATGTACCAATAAAAAGTACTTTATTTTTGGTAAAACTATTCTAGTAACAAAAAAACTTTTCGGTTTATATTATTCGGAGGTTTTGAAGCTACTACTGCTTTAAAGATACTTTATGTGGTACACAGTATGTTTTTTACTATTACACATTAAATTAACCAATTACAGAGTGCTAAAAAAATATTAAAAAATAAATTCCATTAACAGTATTTGGGAATTAAGTATTAGAAAATTTAGTAAAAAAATCTATCCCATCATAAGCATAAATTATATATCCGACTTGCCTGCAGTTTCCTCGTAGTACCATGCTTACCTATCTATGCTGCGATGTTTGTATGAGTGGGATGTTTTTCCATATAAACCCTTATTTTCTAAAGACTTCTGCACTAACTTGTAAATTATAGAGACCCTTATTTATTATTATTTTTACCAGTGAGACTTAAATATCCAAAAACAAAAAGAATGCACTTCAAGAAGTTTTTGTATTAATATATAGATGACTTAATATTGTTAATTATTTATACATATGTATTTTTATGTAATATATTTTTTTTAATTAAAATGATTTTTTTATTGTGGCTTTTAAAATTTTAAAAAATGATCTTTGGAAATAAACAGTTTTTATTCTATTTAACTTTGTTTAATTAGAGAATCCGCTCTTTAGAGTATTTCAAGTTTTCTTGTCTGCTGATGTTATAGCATAGCTGAAAAAATGGTTCCAACAAAAACAATCTTTTTATTAATGCCGGAACAAAAATATGTTTTTTTCCTTGAAAATAAGCTTTAGCTGGTCGTGAGTCACAGGGCTTAAAGAAAAACCGTTTACTTTATATTTTATATATCAAGGCTTTACAGTTAACTATATAAAAGGCTATTGCCTTGTCTTTTCCAGCGTTTCTGTATATTGTTAAGCCGTTATATATACACATTTTTTTATCTTGGGAGAACCCGTGAAGGCTGAAAAAAGTACTAATGCACAATGGGTATTTTTAAGTGAAGAAAAAGGTAAAGTAAAAAAAGGAAAAGATCTCTACTGGCAGTACGTTCCACAGCTAAGACATTCTGGAAATAAACAAAGTAAGACATTTAGGGAATCTTCACAGCCCTACTTCACTACAAGCCGTGAACAACCACTTGGCAACGCCGCAACCGGCAAGAGATTCAGATCGGTTTCCCTCGAGCGCGATGAGCGTAATCCGGGTATCGAGGCGCGTATTTTTAAATTCATTTAAGGCTCAATTCAAAGATCGCGTAAATAGTATTGATATTTCCATTAAAATAATTAAATCAGTATAATAATTGAAAAAATAAATATATTTATATAATATTTAAACTCTAAAACAAATTAATTTATGTGCATAGGTCAAGGCATAAGAACATGATGCTGTTGTAAAAGGAAACAAGTGTAATTTAACATTTAGTTAGTAATTGTACTTAGTTTTAGTTTTGTTTATTTATTTATTAAATGTGTCTAGTTTCCTTTTTTTGTTTTTTGACTCAGCCTTTTCCGATTTTTCTGTGGCATTTTTGTTATTTCTTTTTTTAACATAATTATTTAAAAGAATGTTTGAAAATATAGAGCACATCATAATGAACATATTTTTGTTCTCGTTACCACAAATACATTCGAGCATAAATCATTAAAGCCTTCATGTTGTCTAGTGCTTAAATTAGTTAGATCACACAGGATAGCTTTTTGATTTTCCATTTTTAGGAAGTCACTCTCAGTATCAGGGTCATTAATAATTTTCTCAAAAATCGCGCACATATGGAACAGAACGTCTTTAACAATTTCTGTAGGAACCTTTAAACCGCCACGTTGTAGACAATCAAAGTATTCGTCGTCAATTAGGTTTCCTTACTTTCAACAAGAAAAGAAACACAGATGTTACAATTATTATATTTTTTTACAATTTTGTGGGCAGCATAACCGGCTATATAAATTTGTACCGATTTGTCAATTTCATATTCATTTAGGTATTCAGTTTCAAGTAAAAACAAAAATTTTTCAGTGTAATTATTTTGAGGTATTGTCCAATCAAGATCATTTTCCTGGATACAGCTGTCTCCCTGTTTTTTAATCTCAGCTAAAGAGAAATTACCATCAGCAGCGCTTCTAAATATATGTTTGAGTCTAATTTTTTCTCAGCATTTAAAATATCATCAAAGCTAACATTGTAATTACAACCTCCGAGAAGTCTGTATTTACCAAATCTTTTTTCTAACTTTTCAGTAGTAAATTTACCTGGTAAAATATACGACAAATCAAATTTTGAAAATGAATAGTCAATTATTTCTAGTAAAACAGAGGTACTATGGCAAAGTGCAGAATGGGTGTCGTTTGTAAGGCGACCATTATTGTTTTCAAGTTTATGCCAAGCTTTCAGCAGGACTTTTTCGGGAAACAGGGACTGTTTTTGAGAAGTAATGTGGTAAATTTGGAAAAATACTAGGCACTGCATTTAACTTTAGTCTAGTTTTGGTAGGTACCTTTTGCATTGACCCATCTGGCAAGCGATAATCATCCTCTCTAATAATGTCACTTTCTACAAAATGCTTAGCGCAAACCACAGAATATTTTGAGGGTGACCATGACTGTCTAGGAATATTCCTAAGCCAATGGGCTTTAAGGTTTTCGTCCTTTGGAAAGGTGAAAACAGATACAGCTGGTTCTCCTGCATCAAGAGAAGTTTTATAATTGGATTTGCACCCAGGCACACAACAAGGACTTGGAGGAAAATAATAATAATAACAGTAACTAAATAGTATCTAATAAGCAGGCACCAAGTACCTATGCAACGCAATAACAAAAATCAAAACGAACGACAAAATTCCAAAATGTATACCTACGTACTTACGGTAATTTCCAATGCTAATATTTGTTACTGTTTTTAAAAAATAACTACATTAAAACACACTTTCAATTTTAATTATTTTTTAAAAAGCACCATCACAAAATGTCAAGTTCATTTGCCGCCATTTACTTTAAGTACTTTATAACACCGGCACTTTGCACCCGCAGATATTTTTGTTTTTACGCAATGTCTGCGGAAAAAAACTGTCCCGGTCACTCACAAATTTCACACAGTAAGACCTTTTACAGGTTTAGTCTTTATCTTAACAATATTTTCTTTCAAAAAAGTTGATTTATTCACAATAACACAACAGAGAAACAGGTCATTCAACGTAAATCATATGACTAAACGTGTGTCGCTAGATCTCAAGGCATAGTTGCCAGATTTCCTTGTTCACGGCTTGTAGTGAAGTAGGGCTGTGGAATCTTCAATTGGACTGTGAAGAGATACATAAAAGTGGTACTTCTGGTTACTCTTTTGGAAGCCGCTAATGATAGAATAGTATTGGCTAATTCCTTGAAGCAGAAGCCGTAAAAATATCCATAAAAAAGCAAGAAGTCCCCCAAACCTCGTCGGTGGGCAAAAGAAGAATGCATTGGAGCAAGGTTCTCAGGTAGATTTAATCTATACGGACTTCTCCAAGGCATTTGACAGGGTGAATCATCAGTTACTTATTGCTAAGTTGCGTGCGCTGGGGTTTGGCGATCGATCTGTACGTTGGTTCAGGAGAATGCTTGTATGACGAACACAGAAGATAGAGATTGGTAATTTTCAATCCAAGTGGATAAATGTAACCTCTGGTGTTCCTCAAGGGGGTCATTGTGCCCCCGTACTGTCCAATTTATTCCTAAGTGACCTGGACAGTTATCTGAAAGACTGCCACTTTTTGCTCTATGCTGATGACATGAAATTGTTTCAAGTGGTTGAGAGTGAGAGTGATTCCAACATTTTGCACCAAAATTTGACATTTTTTTATCAATGGTCAGTAACTAATGCCCTATCGCTTAATGTTGCCAAATGTTATTCTATTACCGTAGAACGGGGCTATTAGAGAATTTTTTAAGGTTTTTTAACGATATCTTTAAAACAAAAGCAAACCTGGCCAATTTTTTAGTGACATTGGAGAGACCTGCGATAGGGGCATTTACTATTACATTGGATTAAGGGCTCCCTCTTCTGGGAGCCCTAAAAATTTTTTTATGGTCTTCCCAAATTGCCCCATAGGGTGGGGCTATTTGAGAACATGGCTTAAAATTGCATAAATCGTAGTTTATCCACTAAAGGGGCTACTTGGAAAACAAAAAAACATTTTTAAAAAATTAGAAAACATGTTTAAATAAGAAAAAATATTCTTTAAGGAAATACAAAGCATTTTTTGCAACATTGCAAATCACTTTAGAACTAGTAAGTATAAAAAACATAAACAAGGTAACTTAAAAATGTTTAAATCATTAACAACAAATAAAAAATAACTCTGCCTTAAATATTATAAAGGTTTCTTAAAGGTTACAGTTTACAAACCTACCCGTATTTAACTATTCACTTTACGTTTAGTTTTGAAAGATTATTCGAAAAGCTAAAAAATTGCCGGGTTCCTGAACCTTCAATTTTAGGGGGGCTAAGTATCATAACAATCATTTCGATTGTTATCTCGTCCTCGTCTAACTTAGGAGGAGACAAAAATCTTTCCGTTTTTGAGGATTTTTTTAAAAATGATATTTTGAAAATCCGTTCCCCGTTTAGCATGTTTACAGATTTTATCTGACCTACATAGCATTGGCTTAGAATTGTGTCTGTATATCGAACAACCACCCAATCATTCACCTTAAGATTGCTAAGGTGAATAAGAGGAAGGTCATCATCGTCAGTGATTTCTTGCAGATCTTCTTCATTAAGTTCTTCTGGTTGGTTTTCTTCATCATGCTTTTCCAAGTGAAAATAGTCTTCATCGTCACTTTTTTCTAGCTGATCTTCATCATGTGATGATTCGGATGGACTAATTTCAGGATAACTAAAAGGATCGTTCCTACTAGTAGACGCAGACGGGTACAAATCGGATGTAGAAACACTTTTTCCGGCTTCTACGGCAATCTTTTTTCGACGCGGTGCTTTATGCTGCTCAGAATTACCCATACGCATTTCTTTTAAAACGTCCAAAACTGATTCTGAAACGCTCGAATCTAAATTATTAGAAGCTGTACCTGTGGCGGACGATGCAGGTAATCGTTCTTTTGGTCGTGAAGGATTTAAAGGGTGCAATCCAGTTTTGGCAAAACCGGATATTAAATTTTGGCTTCCTTTACCATTCTCTTTAATCTTGTCATGAAGCTGTACAAGCAATCTAGGGAAAACATCTTTTGAGAGTGTAGTCATTTTCCGCCCTTGACCTTTCTTCCACGTGGTTAGAATCTCGCGCCAATATTTCTTGAGTGGGGCATAAAATGCGACGTCCAATGGCTGCATGACGTGTGTCGCATTGCTTGGCAAGCAAATAAATGCAATATCCATTTCCTCGCATGTTTTAAGGACATCTTCGGAAAAGTGAGAAGATAAGTTGTCTCCGATGAGAGCCTAAAATGAAAATTAAATGTCGGTAAAGATACTTAAACCTCTCAGTTATACCTGCTAACCTTTTTTCCAGGTTTGTTTCTAAAAAATGGGACCACCACCGTAAAAACCAATCTCGAAACACATGGAATCGAACCACCCGCTTTTGGATCGATTATATCTCGCATCTATGGGGCCTCCCTCAGTCCATGAGTTCCAAAGATGCTCACCTTTATAGACTACATAAACTGGTAATATATCACCATTAGCAGTACCAGCATACATTAAGCTTATGGCGGTTTTGGTCGAATTTATCACCCTTTCGGGGTACCTTGATCCTCTTTTAAAAATATATTTTTTAGTGCCTGGATTGTCAGTAAGGTTTGTTTCGTCATAATTTATCATTAGACTAGGATCTACCGCTAATAAAATTTCTCTGGCATTATCGAAAAACTTATCGATCACTTCTGGCGAAAGTGAAGCTCTTTTTGTTGAAATATTTGATGATATACGGTTCGATATAAACTTTTGATGTCGCTTCAGAAAAGCTAAAGCCCAGTCTCTTCCAGGTAAATTATTCTTTAAACGAGTCTCTTGTACACCTTTTTTATCCAAGTAATTTTTTGCAAAAAGTCTTAGGTCCAATAAGTCAAAGGGAAATCCCCATGTTGCCACAATATTTAGATATTTGACAAATTGTTCCTCTTCTTCCGTAGAAAATATTGCAGGTCTTCCGGGTTTTTCGAAAACATTACCTCCTCTAGCACGTCTGCTTATGGTTGCGATGGGAACTTTAAAACGCTCAGAGGCCTTAGCTAAAGTTAAGCGCCCTTTCTTTACCTCCTCTACAGCTCTGGCCAATGCATTTTCGGAATAATGCCTATAGGGCACGTAATGTTTGCCATTCCTTACATGGCTGAATGTTTTTTGTATGTGCGCACCATTATCTCATACCATTCTAAAAAAATAAACACTGACTAACGATTTCCAAATAGCCCCCATACTTTCTCAAATAGCCCCCAGCTATTTCTCAAGTTGCCCCACTTCACAAAATACTGAATAAACAAAAACAGAATAACAATAAAATGTTTATCTTATAAATACACCTTCCTTAAACCCCATATAATTAATCGGATTAAGTCCCAATAACGTACACTTAGTCAGTTTTGATTTACAGGATAAAGTAAACTACTTACATTTCTTCCAGCAAATACCACGTGCTTTTCTACCACCTCTACACGCCGAAATAAAACGAATTCCGTCCGTCGATGCACACTCAGGCGCACGTTTGCATCTCTACTAACGGCGCGGCGGAGCGTTTGCGAATTCAAATAAACCGTGCAGGCTGTGTTGCTGCTTTTAACGTTTTTCAGAAGAATTCTCAAATTACCCCTCATTTCCAGAATAGCCCCGTTCTACGGTACCTTTTTAAAAATAACAGAAGAACAAACGCGATATGCAGTGGGAAATCATCAATTAAACGCGGTTGAAAATGTCAGAGATTTGAGAATTCTTTTTGACTTAAATTACATTTAGGGAGCACTACAACATCACAGGAAAAGCTTTACAAGTGTTGGATTTTATCTTGAGGGCTTGTGCAGATTTTTCTGTGAATTATTGGCGACTACTGTACAGTTCTCTTGTGAGATTCCACTGTAAATATTCCTCTATTGTATGGTCACCTTTTTATAATATGTAGAAAATCCATATAGAGAATGTTCAGAAAAAATATTAGGTATTTTGCATTTAAACTTAATGCGCTGGACAGAGTGGAGAAAGTGTCTGCTGATCTTAATCTGCCCCTATTAGAGGTTAGAAGAAGATTCAGCGACAATGGTTTTATTCACAAGTTAAATAATGGCAATATTGACTGCCCTGCGCTTTTTAGTCAAATTCAATTGAGGATTCCTACTCGATCAGGTTTTCTCTGTTCCATTTCATTGGACTAACTATGGTATTCACGCTCCAATATCGTGATCCCTGGCTTATTTGAATTCTCACCCTAATATAGATCCTTTTGGAAGCTTACTTAATGTGTTCCGTAACCAGTATTATAGATTGATAAATAAATGACTTGTATGTGTACAGGGTGTCCCAAATTCGAGCCTCATCATTGGGATGAAAAAAGCATTTTAATGATTTCTGGTAAGATTTTACCAAAAATCTATTTTCTGTCTCTCTCTAACACATGATTTCTTATGAAAAATGCCATTAATATAAATTTTTCGAATAAATGCGATATATCATTGGTTTTGGGACCTTAAAATCCGTAATAAAAATCCAGAGCCGTATTTAAAAAAACAAAGTTAATGATGGCAGGTCAAAGACCAAACGTTGGTGTGTAAATCTAATAACAGTCTTGTAGTACAGAAAAAGTAGCATTAAGAATGTAAAATTTATTTTGTTATATTTAATCAATTTGATCAGCATCAAATTGCGTAACTTTGTCTTCATTTAACCCACCTCGTATCTCTTAAGGTTTCCGAGATCGGAATGATGAGGCTCGAATTTGGGACACCCTGTATATGTATGTTTTTTAAACTTATATTTTTAGATTGTAATATTTAATAAGATTTTAAAGTTACTTTCCTAATCTTTATTTTATTGTAATGAATATTTTGTATACTTTGTAAGAATATTATTATAATGGGGCATCCCGTATATTCTTTAAAATAAATAAGAAATAAAGAATAGTGTCATTAATCAGGATTTGGATTTAATTAAGAATACAGTTGTTGAAAACGCCATTTATGGGAACAATATGCTAGACGGTCTAATTTGGGGTACATACATACAGATTAGAAGAGAAAAAAATACTTTTTGGCTTGCAAGAGGAACCCGTGCTTTTAGCTTTTTTAAAGCAGCTGTGGCTATCGATATAATATGCTTGTGTCAATTAAGATCTCAAGGATAACTTCCACAAAGTTAAATAGGTCTTTATTCTGCAGAACCTGACCACCTATAAGTAGATAATTAGCATTGTAGACCTAAAAATATTTTTAGGTATTTCATTTTCATTTTAAAATCAAAACCTAAATTTAACTTTTGTACAATAGGAAACAGAGCAACTTTAATTAGAGCAGCATTCTTAAAATCTATCTTCATGATTCTAACTTTTTCCGATAGTATTTATATATTTTTTTAAAAATTTAATATTTAGTATCCTTACCGGCAACTTACGTAAACAGGCTTACTGAAGATAATAATTTTACAAAAAAAATATAGCCAGAATTAACTCCAGGCAATTTTGAACAATTTGCCCGCTCAAGTGCATATTAACGTGTGGGTGGGTATTTGCAAAAACAAAATTTTGATTATTCGATTCTTTAAGAATGTCGCACTTGTAAACCCAAAAAATGTCTTTTTGTCTCCTCTTTACATTAAGCTGGACATAGTGATGAAACATTTCCGGAAATATATATTTGGCAATATTTCCGAAAATATATCAGAAAATTTTGGAAATATGGAAATAAAAACTACAAAATTCAAAAATCTTAACATTTAATAAAAGTTTATCATAGGTAATACCCTAAAAAGGTCAGATTTGGTCGGATATTCATAGGAGCGTAGTGATTTTGAGAAACGAGTTAAATTTCCGAAGTATCCAATACCAGGCAAAAAATATTTGGCTCCAATTTAAGTACGAATGGTATTTGCTCCACCCTTTTTGCGAATGAAACAAAGTTAAAACGCAAAATACATTATTATAAATAAAAATGTAAGTATTTGAAATACAAAAAAAAAAAACAGTGAAATTCCTTAAAGAGTAACGACCAAGTTGTGCAACTTGATCAAAAGGCATATCTTCATCAATCTCAACCCACCTTGAATATTGTGTTCAGCATCCATGCCGTCTTCATGGAAGCGCAATTGAACTTCTTCTAAAGCAAGCAATAATCGGTGAGTCCCGAGATCGAGATTTTATTATTCGTAATCGTAATAACATACGTAATTTTTCGCAAATTATTTTTCTAGTGTAAAATTTGTACTGCACAAAATTATAAAAAATTTATAGAAATCTTTGGTTTGGTGGTTTAAAACTTTTTCTTATGTTTTCTTTTAATATTTTTAATTATTTCCGAGACACGTTCGAAAATTTCTAATATTTCTATTTCCATGGAAATATTACTATTGGCAAGGGCGTAGCTAGGATTTTCATTTTTTTTTTAACTAAAAAGTGAGACATGGGACCCACACCAAATATATACCAGATGCTTATTGGCCCCAAAAAGAACAATTTGGTAAAGAAAATTTTCATTTTGAAATTTGCGAAAAAAAGTTAATTTTTTCGCAAATTCCAAAGTGTTCCCCTTAGGGCCAGTAGCATCTGGTATGTATTTGGTGGTGGTCCCCATGTATTATTTTTTAGATAAAAAAAATCATAATCCTAGCTACGCCCTTGAAGCTCAGACATATGAAAAACTTTGTAAGGCTATATCTAGGATTCATCAAAATTTTTTATCTAAAAAGTGGTCCCACATCAAATATCTACCATAGGCCATTGGACTTAAGGGGAACGCTTTAATAAATGCGAAATAAGTTGATTTTTTGAAACCCCCCCTAATATCTTAAGTTTCAAAAGCAAATCCTTAATTTTTTTGTGAATTTTACTTATTTGTCAGTGAGGTGAAGGGATTTCTAGACAAAAATATTAATACAAACTACAAATAACTACTTCTACAAAATCACAGAGTTGCCAAGTGTCATTAATAATTTATTTCCATGTATCATTTTTAAAAATTTAGGTGAAAGTTCCATCAAGATATCAGGACAATGAAAATTCGGTGCCAAGAACGATTGAATCCAGCCATGATGTGTAATTTCTGTTGTTCTAACTATTTCTCATATTACAACATTTTTTATTGGTAAGTGCTTGTTAGGTACTCGCCAAATACTTTTTTTCGGGATATAAAGACTGAGTGTTTTAGCCCCATTGACCCCTATAAACCGGCAGATCGCCTGAAACAAAATTAAGAACAACCCCCTAAAAAACAAAACATTACATTTTTTGTTGGACAACGTTATCGTAGCATTTGGTTCCAACACGACAGAGCTCCACCTCGTTTATGGGAGAACTTTGCTTAGATAATCAACACAATAAAACACTTTAGTGCATGAGCGTATTCAGGTTTTTGTCCAGGGAGGAGCAGATAAAGAATTTCTCATAGGTAGTCAAATAATAAAGATAAATAAAAAATGTACATCTAGTATTCATTTATCCCTTTAGTTAGATATATATGTAAAAAATCATTTTCTCGGATCTTCAGCAAAGCGGTTTATGACATCTTTAGTGAAGTTTAGCATACACAGTCCATTTAGCCTGTCTTCAATCATTGTTGATCTCAGTTACGTTTTTACGCGTTTTGTTCTTTCAATAGAAGCTGTAGAGTAAGGCATCGCTAATAAAATTTGCAGAGCTGTATTAATCTTTGGATAAAACTTCGACACTTCTTTAATGCGAAGTTTTATATCTGTGATTTTCACTACCTAAGTAGGGTGTAACAACGATAGAGCAAACGCAGGTGATTGATCTTTGCTAAACCTCGCTTCTAATGAGGATGATAACGAGACCAAATAGGGAACGTATAGCGAGCGGCGAAAATACCCGTTTAACAAACCAGCAGGGTGATTTGCCCTATATTGTTGGCGATCTGCAGTATGTAAAAAACGCAGCTGTAAATTTAAAGCTTCAGCTATTTCATTAGCTGACTACAATAATTCCTCAGTGCCTTCTTCGGCAGAACGCATATGCTCTGCAACTGCAGTTTATATTTTTTAAATATGCTCTGCACACTGGATTACGCCCAGGCACAGCCCTACTTCACTTAACAAGTAGGGATGTGGCCCAGGGTTTTGGATTGCAATAGATTTGTGACCGGTTGCAGCAAGGAAATGTACTTATCTATAATACATAAAGCCAGTATACCTAAATGTGGTTTGTCCAACTGCGGATAACAACTGGAAAGCTATCGTTTTTGTCCCAGAAATGCCCTCCTGGGAAAGCTTCTCCAAACCTTCCACGATTTGGACAAAGTGCTTCTTAACTATCGAAATACTTTTGTATTTATGAGACCACCTTGTTTCATATAGCAAAGATATTTTTGCGCGAAATCGATTCACTGAAAAAATGTATCGTATCTTTTATGGTTCCAATGTAGTGCGGATCTCAGGAACATTATTCAAGTCGCTTACTATAAGGTTTAATTTGTGGCAGGTGCAGTGAAAATATAAACTCTTTTTATATGTTTCTCTCGATATTTTTTTAATCCCGCCATCGTTGTACATCCGTCGTAACCCTGCCCAACGCATTTGTTAACATGAATATTTAATATATTGATAAATTTATTAATTTTACTAGCTATCGTTTGTGTATCCATTTTTCCTGCGTTAGCATGTTATGCAAATCAATGGGGCGCGTGGGCTGGCTTTTTTTAAAAGTTAACTTTAATTACATAATCGTAAGTCGTAAAGTGACTAAAATCTGAGTTTTTAAAAATTTCACTAGTGCAGTGGTACGTTGGCATATAAAATCCAGGGGGGGAGGCAACTGCCCTCCCCTGCTCTGATACCTAATTTTTTTATTTATTTATTTGTTAAATTTATAACGGCCTTATTTATAAAATTAAAGAATTCACCGGTATATTTACATTATTATATAAATTTAAAAAATTAAACCTTAAATTATACAGGATGTATCAAAAATCAATCAAGAGTTTGTATTTTTTTTTAACACTGCATATCCAATTTTGGCATTTCTAAATTTTAGTTCAAAAAGTAGAAAACTATGCCCAATATAGTTTATTTGTTTTAAAAACCGAATTAATGACCAAAACAGGTCACAGGGTGAAAAAAAAAACGAAAAAACAAGGAATTTGAACCCTTTTTTAATATCACATTAAACTTCTAAGTGTGTCCCTGTGCGGAACGTGGCCGAAATATTAAGGGTGCATTTACGCTACATCTTAGGGGTCGGGCGAAAGGACGCGGAGACGGTGGGCGGAGACTAACAAACTCCCACTACCACAATTTTCGTATAGCCGCATTAAAAATATATTTGATTTAGGTTCTTCCAAATTCGGTGTATCGATGCGATGTTGTTTCCAATTGCAAGCCTACAGGGAATAACGTTTTTCGGTAACTATTTTTACTTAAATTATGTCATTATCCACCATTTTAAAGGTAAGGAAATAATCTATGCCTCTGCTGTAACGGATTTTTAAAATATGAGTCGAGTTAAGAGAAAATAGTATCTAAACATAACCGATTTTAGGGTGACTTTCACTCAAGGAAATATTAAAAACTAAATCCAAATTTAAAAAACTATTACAGCAGAAGACTAGATTTAAGTGTTGGCTTTCATATAGTTTTTGAAAATTATCGATAACTTATACTGTTTTTGAGAAAAAACATTATGCCCCGAACCCCAATTTTCGCGGCGCGAATGGACTCTTAAGCATAACTCTATAAAGACCAATAACGATGGAAATATTAAACTATCAAGTAGTTTATCAGTTATTAAATATCTTAAAGATTCCATGGTACGTCCAAAAATGTCATTTTAAAAACTAGTTGAACAATTAAACAATGGTGTATTTTCTATTGAAAAATAAAATTTAGATTATTTTTGGGCTTTAAAAAGGATTGTTACATAAAATATTGCAAAAAAACATTGGAGTAAAAACTTAATGCAATAAAATGATTTTTTTTAATGGGATTTGTGCCAGGTCGTCTAAATCTTATAAAGACGTTCAAATAACGTCACAACTGAACATTTATAATTTTGCACTCTGATGTCATAAGGCAAATGGTATAAGGACATTTAGAGAAGAAAATCAACACAGACAAAAATATATTTTACAAACCCAACTTAATTTTTATACTTAAATAACATTCGCACAATCTTACAAAATACTTTAATACTAATAAATTTTATTACACAAACTCCATCTTAACTATGTACAAGTAGCATACAATTAAATATTTTTTTAAATACAAAACTTACAATTTTTAATAGTTTATTGTTAAATTAGGTATGTACCTAGCAACTATGTGTTGCTACTTAAAAAAATGGATTATAAGTGCTGGATAGGTGAATTACAAAGTTAATGCGGATATTTCCTTTTTTGTTGAAACTGGCATCACATGTTCTGCACTTCGCCTAAAAAGTGGGGAAAAAGTTATTAGGAACAAAAATAAAAATGATTGTTAATATGCAAAATAGTTGTTTATCTCATACTAAGCTGACTTTCTGACCTTAAAGGTTATATAATGCGAGTGTCTAACTTGGAATAAATTCAATAAAGCAGAGTTATTTTTTCGAAAAATTCTCAGACCCGTCAATTAGTTTTAGTCCTGCTTTTTTTTATGAAAGAACTTCTTATACTGTATCTCCCAAATTAAAAGTATGACGTTATCGATGTTGTTTTTGTAATCGGAACCAAAGTTTTTTAATAGCATATTTAAAGGACACATCAAGTTATACATAACTGCCCAATTTCAAATTTTTCTTTCGTGTCGTTTACCAGATATTAATTAGTACAATTTTACCTAAAATATAAACCATATTTTATTTACGTTGATTTTGTTTGTTCAATATATGCCGAAATTTTAAGGCAAGGGGGTTTCAACCCTCGCGAATCGAAACCGCATGTCCAAAGTTCGAAATTCTAAGAAATTTAAAAGTATATAAAATCGAAAAAGTAAAAACCTTTATACTCTTCATATGTCATAAACGTCAAAATTTGACGGTTAACGACGATAACGTTTTATCTGAAATTTGAGACATACCTACTGTATAATTATTTCTTATTGGAAATAAGCGCGACTAAAAATACCAATTAACGGGTCCGAGCATTTTTCTAATTATTTTTATTTATTAAATTTATTCCAAAAAATAGACTCGCACTGTATAACAAAAAATGTTTAGTACATTAAGTTATTGCTCCGGACGTTCAAAGCAACAACAGACTTTTTTTAAACAAAATTTACACTTTTTACTACAATCAATCCAATTGATGTATTTTAACAAGCTACTTTAAACACTTACCATCTACACTTATTATCCACTTTTTTAAAGTCAGTAAAAATAGTACTAACTAAAGCATTTTTAAATCTAAATGTAATAATACAGACACTCAATAAGAACATTAGAATAAAAAATATTGTATAAAAAATTCTTGAATTACATTTTGTGTTAATTTCTTAAAGAAATTTATTATACCTTAGATAATTAGGTATATGTATAGTTTATTTTACAAAAATATACACAAGTTTTAAAAGCTATTAATTTTCCAAATATGTTTAAGTAAAAATCTGATAGATATATTTTAAGTCGATTTTTTTAAATACAAAGTAAAAAAAGGAAAAAAAGTCAATACCTTGAGATATACTTCATACATTTTGACAAAAATTGGTATTTGGTTTTTTTTTGTGTCGCTAATTACGATTTAACCATCGATAAATCGATAAAAAAAAAATGGCGGATGAAAAATCGCAGTTTTCCATTTTTACAAGTGATATTATCAAAAAATAAAAAAAAATATGTTGGCATCAAAAAGTTTTGTATGCAAATTAAATTTGAAAATTTATAAAAATGTAAATTATGAATTAGGTGAAAGGAAATTTTGTAAATTAGCGATGGCGGTAAAATAAAAAGATATTATTAGTTCCAATATTTTTAAATAGAATTTATGTAGAGGTTTTCCAGATAACTGATCACATTTTTGGTGTCTATAAAATAATAAACAAACATGACGGATGAAAAATCGAAACTTAGGTAAACGTTTACATTTTGTGTTTGAAAATTTTAAAGGTATAGAAAATGTCGGACACGCATATTATTATTTGTCTGTATCTCACTGTTTAAAAATCTTTTATTTTAATCCTGACGCATGCATAGTGTGCTAGACTTGGTATATGTATAAATACATGTGTATATACAGTGCCCGTGGATAATTTTGCACCATTATATAAATCGGTTTTTTGCATTAGTTTCTATATGACCAAAAACCAAAAAAAAAAACATCGAAAGTTTTCGACTTGAGTCTTGCCTCACACCTTAGGTGTTAAACAATGATATTTGAAGTCCAATTTAAATTTTTTATTTAAAAAAATAATTTTTTGTAAATATTTACTACAAAATTATATTCATGATTTTTTACTACAGCACATTCCTTTAAAATAATTACTTTGAATCCGACTAATGATATTTTTAAATTAAATTATACAATAGATTTTTTTACGTCAAAAATATGTTAAAATTTTAAGACTCCTCTGGGCTATTTTAAAGCTTTAAATTTCCAAAAGAAAAAGTTTTTTTAAATATCAAAAATAGACCAAGATTTATTTATAGATTTATTCAAAACAAGGCTGATCGAAAATATAGCCTGTTAACAATTTGAAGGAGATGACTAATCGTAAGTACAGCAATGAAAAATGCATTTTCCGGAAAAACACTCCACTTGTTTCCCAGGACGTAGATGTACTATTATACTTACAAGTTTAATTCTACAACTTGCAGATTATACAGTATACTATTATTTAAAACCAATAGGTAGTACCTTTACACTACCAGATAAACAATTTTCCATAAACAGTTTGAATATTCCTTTTCCCAATTGAAAAAAATATTTATATAAGCTTGTTTTCCTCTAAGACTCTAAGGGACAATTTTTTGTGATTTTTGAAGCTTCTAAATAACTTAAAAATATTTCAAAAATCTTTAAACAAATATAGATTTTGATTAAATCACACAAGTTGGAATAAAGTGTATTCTAGTGTTAGATAAAGCAAAAAAATAAAAAAATCTTTAAATTTAAGACTTGTAGAAAAATTAAAATATTTGAAGTACATTACTTTGCAAAGAAAAATGCTGCCAAAATCAGCCAGAGTTCATCGAAAAAAATAAAAAACATGTAAATTAAATTGTGTTAATAACAGCTTCACCCCCGACAGCTAATACTTAAGGAGAACGTATAATAAAAGTATATTACCAAATTCGGGAGTAATAGAGCCAAATGACTCATTAACCTATAATAATACGGGAGGATAAAAATAAGGGATATTTTGCAACCTAGAATAATATTAAAAAAAATAAAGTTACTGTTTGTGTCTGTAAAACGGGTTGTGGTAAAGCCTGTGGCTGCAAAAAGAGTGGCTTAAAATATTCTACTACTTGTACAAACTGTTACGGCATAAATTATACAAACTCTTTGCAAATAAATGATAAAAACGTTAATGCGTTCGCTTCAACAGAACTAGAATTCTTAGCGAAAGTAAAAATAAAATTTCCCATTGACACAAGAATATTTGTACTGTAAATAAATATTGAATAAAAATACAATCTTGATACATTATTTTAAACGAAACTTTTAATAGATTTTTAGCAGTCATATACCCAATGTATGCATCAAACGTTATTAATTTAGTTTTTTTAAATCACTGGCAATTTTTTGACATTTGACAGCTGTCAAGTATCACAATTCATAATTCTACAGTTAATTTTTATTTGGTGATATAAAATATAGGATAATATATATTTTTTAGATTACTGGTATCTTATTGGTGATTTCAAGGCTAGTTGACAGTTATCAAGTGTCAAAATCGGTAATTTGACATCAGGTATTAATTCAGCTACCTCAACGTCATGCATTAGCACACAAAAAGTTTGGAATTACTTTTAAAAAAATTAATAACTTAAGTAGTTTAATGTGGTTTCTTGCTTACTAATGAGGGGTGCCCCTTCACTCCCCTTTTGAACACCAGATGGCAAAATAGTTTATTTCAAGAAAACAAACGCCTCTTGACAAAATGTAATTAATTTCAAAGGGCCGTTAGTTGGACCTTACTTACTAATGGCTAATTTTACTTGCTTGGTTATACTATATAAACAACATAAAAAGATTATATACAGAGTGTCTACTTAAGTTGGCAGCATACGGGAAACTTTTTAATTATTAAGTTTGTGAAAAAAAGTTATTCAACTCAAACTTAATAATAAAAGTTTCTAATATGCCGCTAACTGACGTAGACACGCTATTTTTTTACCTATACTAAACAATTCTTAATACTTAAAAACAAAATTGTACTTATTATTAGCCTATTAGCAATAAGCTGATTAAAAAAATGTATTTTCTTTTAAATTCAGAGGTACAAAAGCTTACTAAATAAAAAATTGTTGGAATAAAACATGACTAAACATTATTTTTTATCTTAATAGGTTTTTGTTTTTTCTAGGACAATTTTTTTACTGTATTTACATATTTTTAAAACTCACGGAGTCAAAAGACCTGGAGCAATACAAAGTAACTACATGTACACACAAATGATTTTTTCGCGACATACCGTTTTTAACTACTGGTTGATAGCAGTTTTTCCCTCATTCTAACCGTGCCTAACCCGCTTATCCTCGCAAAAACGTAACGGTTTACGTATGTCGTATGTTTAATACACTTTTAAGTTTAAATTCAAATATAGTGGAGAGTTTAGAAATAAGTCGAAAAGATGAGAAATAAACCAAAATTTCCATTCAATAAGATATTAGCTGTTTCCAAGTCAACTGTAACAAATAAATATTTTCATTTATAATTTAAATATAATAAAATTGCAGTAATTTATCCATTTGGGAATTAACTGATTAAATTGAAAAGTCTGCAATTCAACTAGTCGTTAAACCATTGCAAAAAAAAAACATTACAAGAACCAAAACAATAGAAAAGCCGTAAACACTTGACATAACCATTATGATCGCTCCTCCCGACTAGTGGTGATAGCGGTGGATACTGGGTACAAAGTAATGACGTAGATACCGACGTCATAACACCTTCAGCTACGTTACCGCTTCCCGCCAAAATAAACCGGTATGTTAACAGTCCTAACAATTTTCAACGCGGTATGTCGCCAAAATTTGTTTACAGAGTCAGTCATTTGTTGTTCAGGCAAATTTAAAAACTTGCTTTTCTCTTCCTTGTTTTTTATGCAGTACTCAAAGCCAACCACCTAATCAAAGATCAGCTTTCACGATGGATGATTTATGGTTGTACAATATTGAGATTTTTTTTTATATTTCCCTAGAGCAGCCACGCCAAACTATCTCAGAATTGGCCGGTGTCTCTTTTCCAGCATATAAAATTGGTTTGCTATAACTATTAAACCGCATTTCTTAAAGCCTCGTGCGTTAAATAAAAAAGTATATATTTATTTGAAACAGACTCTATCGTTAAAAATAAGATTTGGATTTTGAGGCGGGTGCCCTGTTACAATTATGTAAGTAATAATTTTCCCCAACAACCCAAAATCACATTTCTAATTTGTACTACGCACGAACAGAGCTCTAAAAGCCTTAATAGAAGAAAGCATTTTACTGGAAGGGTTTACTTCTAGTTTAAACTAGACGTATAAAATGCCTATGTCCGTGTTTCTGCTATATTTAAAAACGACACAGAATACCATGCCGTAAGAATCATAATTCAGTATTGGCATGATGCTCAAATACAAACCTAGTACCTGAATGTAAAACGAGTATTGCCTATAAATTAATTTCATAATTATCACGTTACAGTTTTATTTTGTTAGAGGCGGAGGTCAACCGCCCTCTTTTAAATTAAATATATTGGATACTGTTAATAAATTATTAAATTAGCAGTTTCTTTGTTGTTGACATAAATTAATAACTCATTTTTCATACCTAATGGGATAACAAAAGTAAAGTAAAAAGTTGAGAATGTACAAATTTAATTCAACTATTAGAAAATATATGAAAAATGTAAATTTAGTCCTACACTCTCATCCGTGCAATTAAAAATAATTTTTATCACAGTGAAGAAAAAAAAAATCTAATACATATATCCTTTTTCAATTCTTTAGTGTTAGGAACTGCTTAAAATAGAGTTATTTTTAACATTTTTTGATTAAATCAATTAACATTGTTCGATGTTATAAATATTAAACAAAAATCCTTTTCTTCTGTCAAAATACTTATTAATAATGGAAAAATACAACATTATACAAAATAACTTTTTAGGTATTCAGGTATATCCGCAAAAAAATATTTTTGTTTATATTTATATTCTCATAAAAAATATATTATAAAGAAAAGAAAATTTGTTTATGTTGGAACATTTACCAAAATGTTTCTTCTTGACATTATACGTTTCTGACGAGATAGAAGTTCTATATTGTCTAAGTAAAAAAAGGCCAGATTATACAATCCTCTTTATTAGCACTAAAATCAATACTCTGAATAAAAAGTTTGTTATTTAAATTTTTTAATTTAAAAATTGTATGTATTTTAACTTCTTATAATTTAATTGAGAAGGTCACTCAAAAAAGCCTGTTAATTACATGACTGAGAGCCAACAAAGCATTTACGCAAATCAAAAAATTAGTAACTAGAATATTTCCCAGCTAAATCGTCTTTTGTCACTAAAAAAATATTAACGATACAAGCGTCGTATTAAATATTTAATACTTATCAATACTTAAGATTTAAAACGTTTTCATATTTCATTCTTCAGTGATTTTTTTCAGTTTGTAACCCTCTGCTTTTGACAATCAGTTTAAAAAACTAAAAAAGTAGTATGAGAACCTTAACTGGTCTAGTAACTATTTTGTAAGCACGTGTTTTTTTTGGACACTTAAATCCATCCATAAATGGCTCTGTAAAAATTATAATATTGCCCGCTTGTAAGTATTTTTTAGTTGTAAAATACCTAAACACAAATATAGATAGGCATTATGGATACAATAATGTGGTATGTAAATATTTTGTAACAAAATAAACAAGACGAACAAGATTAAAATTCAATAGGGGGGGTCACTTTTCCAACCCGCTTACAGTCCTATTTGCTAGAGTTGGTTTTACGTGTAATTAACCAAACCAACCAAACTTTGTTTCGATTATAATTTCAGATTTTAACAAAATTATTAAAAAAAAAAAAAAAATCTTCATAACATTTTCATTATATCCAATATTTAATTTTTTTTGGAATGCCTCCCACATTGATCGCCGAGTTGGTTGAATATGTAACTAACCAGACTGCGTGAGCGGATTAACGTAAACACGAAGTAAAATTAAAATTATTTGGAGTTAATGACGAAAAAAAAAACGTAAGATCTACTAATTAGGGTAAATAAATAATAAATAAAGAATTAAACAATAAACTGTTTTGGAGAAATAAAAGTGACATCCGATTAAACATAGAAAATATGTTTACTTTTAATATTGCACTTTTAGCACTCTAGAGGAAAAGTTTATAGGTAAATTGAATAAAAGGGTTTTTTTCAAAAAAAAATGACACGCCATTGACCTGTTTCAAACTAAAAGTTAGAAAAATTCCTGTTAAATCATTTACCTATATCGGCCATTTAATTAATTAAATAAATAAATACCTAAAATGTATGATAAAAATAGTATGAAACATTTTAAAAAATAATATAATAATAAAATCAAAAAAATACTAATTAAAAAATAAAATTAATCTTTATACTCTTGTACTTTTATATGTTAACTTTACAAAAACTATACTAGAATTATAATTCATTTTTCCTAAATTTTACCTCTGGCTTACTTGTCACTTGGAGGATTTACCTGTGTCGTTGGCTTGATATTTTGGCTTCCCATGAGTGAATGGTAAGTATCTATACTTTAACATATGCTAAAAAAATAATAATGATTTAATTTCTAAGACATATTATTTTATTTATAGAAAATTTATTGTTATAAAAAATCAATTATAATTTAATAATTAAATGTTATTACTGATTTGAAAAATATGGACCATATATCTAACTAAGAGTTTCCAAAAAGCCTTAGTTGTAGTTTTTACAAACAAAAATATTTAAAAAACAAAGGAAAACTTTCATATATGGGTATTTCTCTGTATGCTGGGCAACTCACTGTCCCAGGCAGATATATGGCCGAGTGATGATCGCGTTGTTAAATTTAGCAATGGACTTAGCAGTTTAGAATGTTTAACAAAACGTCATTGTCATTGTTATTCAATGATTTTAGTATGCAACCTGTTAAAATCTGACATTTTGTTAAACATTCTAAACCGTTGTTAACTTTTAACAATTTGCTAAGTTGACAACGGTTTAGAATGTTTAACAAAATGTCAGATTTTGACAGGTTGCCTACTAAAATAATTGAATAACACTGACAATGACGTTTTGATAAACATTCTAAACTGCTAAGTCCATTGCTAAATTTAACAACGCGATCATCACTCGGTCGATAATATGATAAATATAGTTTATTTTACAATTTGTACTTAACTTAAAAAGATAATCACCTAATTTATCGCGGCCCATCGTACAATATTCAATGAAATAAAGTTTATTACATCAAAAACGTTTTTATAATACTCAAAGAACAGTCCCCTGCATGTCCCCAAAAACAGTCCCCTGGTAAAAAAGGTGTTTATCTCACAAATTTAAAAAAATCATACTTAAAATATTTGAAATCTAATGAACTTTTTACTGACAATATCAGAGAAATCTATTTTTTAATTAAATAATGCATCTAAAAATACTCTTTATTTTGCCTCCAATTTTTAGACACAGTCCCCTGGCTTCTATTTAAAACTATCTCAATAACATTTAATACAATTAATCTTCATTTCTACGTTGTAGTAATAATTAAATAAAACTATTATTCTATAAAAAAAAAATAACTAGGGGACTGTTTTTCGGAACAAAAACACACTTAAAGTTGCCCAGTTTACAGAGAAATGCCCATAAACATATTTTTACCAATTCTAATAAGGAAATTACACTGAATTATACAACAATATTTTGTCATCCTCAATCCTACATTTTATACCGTTTTTAATGTATCAATCAGAGACCAACCGAAGGTTTGGTTTCAGGTTCTTTTACAGTTGTTCCGAACAAAAATCAGCCAAAACTTAGTATTCGTGTATGTCGCGCGTGTCGCGGAGTGTGGCAAATCTGTAGCATGTTTTTAATATGCACTTCTATTCATTGTGTTTTATTCGGTAATTTAACACGAGTTAGATGTATGTATATGATTAAAAAATACACCAAGTTTCAAGTATATATATATATATATATATATATATATATATATATATATATATATATATATATATATATATATATATATATATATATATATATATATATATATATATATATATATATATATATATATATATATATATATATATATATATATATATATATATATATATATATATATATATATTAATCTAGGTATAAAAAAGTTACATTTTCTACTTACTCTAATTTGCCTTTTCATTGTTATACAAAACAATGTAATGAAATACATGACTAAAATAGGCCAGAACACTGGTATATTAAAGCAATCGAAGAATGTACAAATTAATCCAATGACGGTACTTTTTGTTACTGAATACCAAAATTTAAACTCTGGCAACCTTCTAATAAATGGTCTAAATTCTTCATTTGCTCGGGTTGGCAATTCTGGGCCATTTTCTTCCGCTAAAATATAAACGACACATTTTAAAAGAACAAATAATTTAATAATATAGACTAAAAAGCTGCACTTAAAATACCGTTTAGAAAATTAAATATTTCAAGTGATTGGTATTTGCGGAAATTTAAAAACATTAAACCTACGTAGTTTTATAATAAAATAAGTTTAACATAACATATTATATAGTCTAGGGGGAATCGGCGCATAAGTACCGAAAACTATTCCACCTCAATTTTTTTTATATGATCCTCTTTAAATTGCCCTACTGGTGATAGAAATGCATGTTGCCATGGGGCAACCTGGTGCCATATTGTTTAAACCGAAATGGTTTAAACAATTGCAAGGAATTGTTATTTTCCAACCGGACAATTTTTTTTATATGAATATGAATTTTTAAGATAGAATTATAGAGATATGAATTTTTAAATGTTCAAAAATCTCAAATTTGGTTACTTTTGAATATAAAATATATTATATATATATATTTATATATATATATATATATATATATATATATATTATATATATATATATATATATATATATATATATATATATATATATATATATAAACGAATAAAATATAAAAATATTTATTTTATATTTCTTATACAATATATTCTTATATTCTTAATTGAGATTAAAAAAAAGTTATTGTTATATTTATATGTTTTTTGATTGTTTATTACGCGCGCTCACAAGTAAAATAAAGCTTCAGAAACTTTTGTAAAATTGATTTCAGGAAAAAAAACTTATAAAACCAAATTGTAGATTATTTAATTATTAAAACATTGCTCTTTTTAAGAATTTTGATAAAGTGAATAGTTTTTTAGATAAATAATAAATAATGATTCAGGACACAGAGAGGTCGATACAGCGTATGAGTCGGAGAGACGGCGATACTTAAAGGTAAGGGACTTGTGAGCGCGCGTAATAAACAATCAAAAAACAGAAATAAACAATGATTTTTTTAAATCTTAATTATGGATATTATTAACTGTTGTATAAGGAATATAAAATAAATATTTTTTATATTTTATTCTTTATTTTTATATATTTTTCATGGGTCAAAAGTACCCAAATTTGAGGTATTTCAAACCTTTAAAAATTCATATCTCCAAAAATATTAGCTTTATCGTGAAAAATCATGGAACATTTTTTATTTCTATTTCAATAAAAAAATATAAAACAAAATTTTCCGGTTGGAAAATAACAATGCCTTGCAATTATTTAAACCATTTCAGTTTAAACAATATAGCACCAGGTTGCCCCATGGCAACATGTATTTATATAATCAGTAGGGCAATTTAAAAGGGATCGTATAAAAAAATTGAGGTGGAATAGTTTTTAGTACTCATGTATCGATTCCTCCTAGACTAATATGACTATGGGCGTCTGTGTGAATGTGGTAGAAAAGAATGGTAGTGCCAGTAAAAGAATTTTGAACTTCCATTGTCTTTATTTAAATTATTCATATGTTTCTACCTCTGTTTGTTTTTAAGTGTAAACTAATTTAGTTAAGCAGTATACAATACAGTTAAAAATTGAATCACATTAATTTTTAATGATAGAAATTATTTTTTACTTGACTTATTTTTATAAAAAAATATATGCTTCCATCCTGCTGTTTTATTATTTATTTGCATCTTTAAAGAATTTTTTTTTAGGTAATAAAATAAAAATACAGTTAATAAAAAGTTGATATAAAGTAAAAAAAATAAACAAAAATTCTTACCATCGAAATCCATCGCCGGATCTATTTTTGGTGTCAGGAATGATATAAATAAATTTAGATGATAAATTCCTAATGCATATGTGACTATATACCACCCCTAAAATATTATCGATAATCAAATATTACTAAAAACAGTTCTAAATATAGCTTAAAAAATCAATATGCTTTATTATGAGACAATTGTTTGTAGTTATAATGTCTACATTTCTATTTAAAGTTAAGAGCCTAAAAAATTGTAATGAACGTGAGAATAGTAAAGAAATGCAAAAGGCTCAATACTAACACATTCGCGGATAAAGCGGCATATGCCGCTCTACCTGCTGGGACAAAGCGCGGTATCCCGTCCAAATTTGCTGCTCGCAATGACACAAAGCGGTGTTCTTCGCGCATTTCTCTACACAAAATCCTATTCACGCATCTTAACTGTCCCAGCAAAAATCATAAAACCTTGTGAACTGTCCCGGTAATTCATTTAAGGCTGAAAAAGTATATGATCGCATTTTAGAAAATTTACAAGTGGGATTTTACAACCCTCTGTGGTCAGCTAGGTGTCCGTGAACATGTTAAGGTATGTATTGCAAAATAAAATTTCTTCGATCGATTTATGTATAAGATAATGATATTTGTACACAAGTTAATAATTATTTCTGCATTTTCTTTATTTATACTTGCTATATTTTCTTTTGATTAATAGACATAATATGTTGAATCGGTTAAGATTCACAACTAACCCTATCTTGAAAACAGATTGCCACATAGTTTTTTGCTGGGATTTTTTTTTATGAAAAGGACAAAATTTTGCCTTGTCTTTTAATCTAAATTTGTCTTTATCTAAATTTGTTTCAAAAATTTTTTAAAGCTAGTTTGGTATATTTTTATCAAGGTGCTAAAATCTAACAGTATCCACTAACAAAGACTTATTTAAACCTGGTGTAGTTGATATTAAAATGAACCAACTTTTAGTTGATCACTGCTTATTTGCCTTAATGGAATTTTACGACTGGATATGATAAAGTCTAAAATAATTTATTAAGTTTAGTAAACATAATAAACAAATATGTTATTTAAAAAAAAAACAACATTTGGAAACATATGTAAGCATGTAAATAACAACACATTAGATCACACAAGAAAAGTCCCAGTTTTTAATAACGGACTAACTCCTTTTTAACAAAAAAAAACTTACTCGGATTTATAGCCAGATTTGTAATCTAAAGCAAGATTATTTTAGCACATATATTTTAATGACTGGCAAAAAAGATCATTTAAATATAGCATTCGAGTTTCGAATAAAGAATCATAAATAATGGAATTTATGGCACCCTTACTCATTATAAAAAGGGAATAGCAATTAATTGCCTAAAAAATCTACATGCCTTCTATAATACGTTAAAAACTTCTGTTAAGGTAAATGCTACATAATGTCATAACAACAGTTTCAATAATTAGATACATGTATGTTTAATTTGCAAAATAATTAGGTACTAATTATTATTAAATTAGTAATTACAACGTATAATGTAAAATTTTAATTGTGAAATATTATTTAAAAAAAAACATTATTAAATAAAATTTTCTGTTATATTGGCCGGCTTTATTAATAAAGATTTCTATTGATATTTTATATCATCCATGTTCTAGGAACCCAGATATTTTTCCAGCTCTATCGTACAATTTTAAAAAACCGCGGATTATAATAATAGGTTTGGAGTTCTTTTTGGTATATAAAATCGTTTGTAATTTTTTGACATATTTTGGAGAGATTATGAGAAGAAAATCAGGTAGAATTCCAAGAAAAGGTGGCACCAGACTGATCTAAACGACCAAGGGGAGCAGTTACTGTGGTTTGGTGGAGTTAATAGTTGGTACTAAAAAAATGTAAATGATTTTAATTATGGCAAGGAAACCGAGGAAAGTCGGTGGGTCCTTGCTAAGACTGGTGAGCGACTTACCACAAGGTATCGGGTGCTGCAATAAGGAGCAGTTTAGGCAGATCTTAACCAATTCACGTTCAGTTTAGATTAAAATCGTTCAAAAAAAGATAATTTTAAAGAGAGATACTGGAAAATAATATAAACAATTTTTGCTAAAAAAAGTCGAGGAACTCATTATAGAAATCGTCAGAGGGGAAAGTGGTAAAGATAGTAGATAAACTTAATAAAAGACCTAAATGAAGTTTAAAGATGTTGGATTTACCCGTTTCGAAGTTAGAAACGTATTAAAACTAATCGTTGCAAAAATAAGGATTTCTTCTTCACTTCCTTGGGGATAAAAGGATGGATATAGTGTTTACAGGTAACTAAAAAAAACCTTTTTACTTATTACGGTTTATTCAACGGAAAATGTTTAAGAGCGAAAAAGAATCTAAATACCAAACATCTTGGTTGTTAACGTTAATAATACAAAAAAAAAAGAATAATTTTGTACTGATTGGGGATTTATAAACTTCCACTTTTTAAAGCCGAATACTATACCCTTTAAAAATCATTTTATAGTATATTTATTTATTAATGCATATTATACTAGAGACACATCAAGAGCCTCATTTTGTAATAAACTAATAAAATCACGATAAACAGTATCAAAATAACACATGTGTATGCACATACCTGGATTCTCAGATATAATATATGTTAGCGTCAAACACTGAAATCAGTAATTTAATGAGATGACTAGTCAGTACAGGTAGCAAAAGCGTTAAAACTTTATTTGACTAAAAACTAGGGTTTTCATTCCCGTAATGTGGAAACCATTAAAAATAATATTACCTGTTTTCTCTAAAACATTCAGGCATTAGCCTTATAACAAGGCTAACTTTTATGCTATTTTCGCCAAAAAAAAAAAAAAAAAAAAAAAAAAAAAAAAAAAAAAAAAAAAAAAAAAAAAAAAAAAAAAAAAAAAAAAAAAAAAAAAAAAAAAAAAAAAAAAAAAAAAAAAAAAAAAAAAAAAAAAAAAAAAAAAAAAAAAAAAAAAAAAAAAAAAAAAAAAAAAAAAAAAAAAAAAAAAAAAAAAAAAAAAAAAAAAAAAAAAAAAAAAAAAAAAAAAAAAAAAAAAAAAAAAAAAAAAAAAAAAAAAAAAAAAAAAAAAAAAAAAAAAAAAAAAAAAAAAAAAAAAAAAAAAAAAAAAAAAAAAAAAAAAAAAAAAAAAAAAAAAAAAAAAAAAAAAAAAAAAAAAAAAAAAAAAAAAAAAAAAAAAAAAAAAAAAAAAAAAAAAAAAAAAAAAAAAAAAAAAAAAAAAAAAAAAAAAAAAAAAAAAAAAAAAAAAAAAAAAAAAAAAAAAAAAAAAAAAAAATACCTGGATTCTCAGATATAATATATGTTAGCGTCAAACACTGAAATCAGTAATTTAATGAGATGACTAGTCAGTACAGGTAGCAAATAGCGTTAAAACTTTATTTGACTAAAAAAAACTATGCGTTTATTCATTCCCTGTAATGCCTAGGCAAACCATTAAAAATGAATATTACGCTGTTTTCCTAAAACGGATTCAGGCATTAGCCTTATAACAAGGCTAGAGACTTTTATGCTATTTTCCGCCAATACGTGTACTGACTAGTCATTTCAGAAAATGACGGATTTGATGCCGACATACAGAGTTTCCGGGAAAATGTAGAAAATCTTTCAGATATGAAAAAAACATGTGGAAAGAATGCTACAAGTTCATAAAAACCTTTTTTTGTATAGTTCTCCTCTTCAGAGATACTGGCTTCCAAAGAGCTTTAATGGAATTAAGTTTTTTAAACTTCAGGTATATTCCAATTTTATGTTAAAAAGATGTAATACCAAGTAAGACTTTTCAATTTATTATCAAAGGAAGTTTTGTGAATTACTCATAGATGCAGTGACAGACTAGTTGTGACACTCACCCCTTTTTTTCGCCCTGTATTGATAAGAACTTTGGATGACGTTTTTTACAAACCTTTAATTATAGACTAAAAATTAAGTACTTTTCATTCATGCCGTTAATCCTAACCGTTTTCGAAAAAACGTCACTTTATTTACACTGTTAGTCCTCTAAGTTCTATCGGATTGAACATGGAAAAGAGGAGTTTTCTTAATTCGTCGTGCTCGCGAGTGTATCAGACTTTACAGAGCGCATATTGAACCCTCTTACGAAGTTTTTAAGTAAAAGTCTAACTTTTTATTGACACTATTATGTTGCTGACAAGAGAAAATGCCTCTTTTTCATATTAAACCCGAAAGGAAACGATTAGGATTAGGGACATGAATAGAGAGTACTTAAATTTTTAGTTAATAGTTAAAGGTTTGCAAAAATGTTGTCCAAAGATCTTATCAATACAGGGCGTAAAAAAGGGGGTCATGAGTGTCACAGCTAGTCCGTCCCTGCAGCTGTGAGTAATTTACATCACTTTCTTTGATAGTAAGCTAAAGAATCTTACCTGGTATTATATTTTTTTTAATAAAATTGGAATATACCTGATGGTGCAATAACCATGTCTAAAAAACTTAATTCCATTGGATCTCTCTGGGATCCAATATTTCCGAAGACGAGGCCCATATGAAAGAAGTTTTTATGAACATGTAGTATTCCTTTCACATATTTTTTCAATCCGGGAGATTTCTTTCATTTTTCCGGATACCCCATATACACATGTATAAACACATAATGCTAAATTCTCTACTAAGTATACAAAAAACAAGTAAAATAAATATAAGAACCAACTTTAGGTTGCTTTACCAGAAATAAACTACTCTTAATTTTTAAGTGAAACAGTGTGTAAATTGGGACGTTTCTGGGATCTAAGATCATTTGAAATACAACTGTAATAAAAGACTTAGCATTTCAAAATTATTAAAATTCTAAATTTAACTTTACATTTTTCCCGTCTGCCAAGACCAATCTAAAATGATTTAATAAAGTGGAACTTAAGGCAAGTTAAAATTGGGCACTATAATCTGATAATTTTGACTTATGCAGAAACAGAATTTTTTATAACCTTGAATGTAGGGATTAAAATTAATGTAACTATGTAATAAATAAATAAAAATTGTACTACTTTATAAGAGTAATTTTAGGCTGGTCATGGTACAATAGACTGAAAATTTGATGTCAAAATGATGCAAATTTAAAATCAGACCTATTCAAAATAATTTAATTAAAAAATTAAAAATAGGATCCATCATTGGTAAAAGCAGAAGTGGATGCAGATGTAACATCGTTAAATATCTCTAAAAAATTAGATTATTGTTTTTTATGGCCCACTTCAATATAGCTTTTATTTATCTAGCCGGTTTTAGCTTTTGACATGTATACTTGTACAGTATATAATAACAAAAGCGAATAATGCAGTATGGAACACAAAATTGTGCCTAATTTTTTAGTTTAATTATTAAAAAGTAATTGGTATTAATTATTCATTCAATGCACTGTTTTTTAGATGTAATGGATAAACCATAAACCAAAAAATGTACAACTTAATTTACTATGTAATTCTAATTTAACAATCAGGGGTTTAACACTATTTGTTTTTAAGCCAACACTTTCGGTTTCCAAATAATAACACAAAAATAAATACCTGAGCAACAATTATGCGGGTCATAAACCCCAGTATCAGTAATATCGTGAAAAGCCATCGTACTTTTTGCCAAGGTACAGTTTTGTCCACCAGTCCTTGGTACGACTAGAACAAAAAAAAATAAATATTTAGTACATGCTCTAATATGGTGTGTAATCGAAACGCCAATAGGAGTTTTATCTGTAAATGCGTTCTATGATTGTGTAGGGAAATCTGGTGTATCTACTATAAATTATGTTAGTATGATTGTGATAGGTTTTTTTAAATTTAGGGAAATATATTTTTATGATTATGTTTAATTGTACAACTTTTAATTTATTCAGGATTAAATTTGTGCATTAAAATTTATTTATTGATTTATAAGATTTTAATTGGATACCCAGACGGCCACTGATCGTCCTTCTGCCTATGTTATCACAATTTAAATAATCCTATATTCTATCTTGTAAACAAAACAATAACAATAAATAATAATGATAAATAGTTGTCCACATTTTACCATTCCTTTCCAAAATTGCAAACTACATATTTTTCTTGTATACATACATCCAACATTGCCGATAAAAGACACAATTTTTACTAAAGGGGCACTATATGAATACTCTATAATAATTGGAGACCTAAACCCAAATGCCAGAAAAAGACAACAAATGGACCATCCAAAATGCTAATTCCACAAAAATAAAAGACCCTTCCACTTTTATAATTCCAACCAATGAAAGTAGCACGCCAGATATGATTCTATGCACAAAAAAAAACTTCAATAACTGCAGATATAGGAAGCGATCACCTAAGCATCTTGTTGTAGCTGGATGTGGGAGTAATACCACCCCAGGATCAATATGCTAAAGAGCCGAAATATAACCTGCAAAAGTGTCACATAGGTGTAGTGAACCGTAGAATTATTAAATTTATACGCGAAAAAGCAGAAATGTCAGATCTGTACTTAGAGAAATTTATTTAAAAGCTGAGAAAACTGGTCGAACATAGCTCACCAAAATGGAGGAACAAGTTTTATAAATACGAGCTTCCAGGGTTTATTATCGTGCTAATAAAGAAAAAAAGAGAGTTATATAGACACATAAAACAAAACAACCATAATGTAGAAGTAAAAAGACATTTTAATGAATTAAATAAAAAACTGCATACACTCATTTGTGTTTACAAACAAAATAAGTAGATTAAAAGTTGTAACACATAAATAAAATAAAAGGAAAAAAATACTGGACTAAGATAAAGAAACTAAGAAAATATAAAACAGCAACATCAACAGTACCAACTTTACAACAAGGGAACATGTTTGTCGACAATGATCAGTAAAAACCAATGTGCGCATATTTCAAAAATTTATATAAAAGAACCCTGGACAATAATGCCGATAAACAAGCGACGATGGTGGATGAATGATTCGAACAATTTATTTGTACAGAACACTAACACAACAACAACAACTGGGAAGAAATGGGTTAAACACCGGAAAACCCGGCACTCACGGTACTTTGGTACTTAGGTCTATATATGTATATATAATCCGTAGGATATAATATACATATATAATAATCCTTCGTGAGCTGTCATAAAGATAAAAAAAAAACATAATACAGATTGAAGATGACGAATATGACAAAGTTCTTTCCTCTGGCCAGAACACATTAACAGGAATTGATAATATCACTTGAAACATTATAATGGCAGCTTAAACCTAAAATCCATGCAAAAGAAAAAGAAATATATGGTTTCTGTCTAAGCAACAGTGTATTTCTGAAAGCGTGGAAAAAAGGAATAGTTATTACAATACCTAAACCAAAGCTAGATAAATCTAGGGCAGAAAATTACAGTTCTACCTGTAATATAAAAGAACTTTAAAAAGATCATTCTTAAGAAAGTAACAAAGGAAATTGGACACAAGATACCCCCCATCAATTTGGATTTACATTTGACCACTCCGCTATCCACCCACTCACCATATTGACATCAAATATGCAAGCTGCAAACATATTGAGGCTTAGCAATGCTGCGTCTTTTTAAATGTAAAACAGGCGTTTGATAGTAACAGGGGTATTCTTTTTAAACTCCATGAATTACAATGTCCAACCTATTTAATATTAATCGTCAAGCATTTTTTCGTAGGTTGTCAGAATGTTGTAAGAGTGGACGGCGCCTTGTAAGCAAGGAATACCACAAGGCTCACCACTATAACCACTATTATTCTTGCTCTACAATATTTTTGCTTATAATATTTTTACTCACATAACTCAGGGATTACCAGAAAGACCATATGTGCTACAATATGGCAAAAGCAGTACAAACATTACAAATCACACTAAATTATATTATTATTTGTTAAGTATATTCTACAAAGACACAGTTCATATTATTTTACCATAAAATACAAAATTCATCACCATCTATACCAGAGGCTCTCAAACTTATTTCGTTTAACGCCCACTTTAAAAATTAATTATTTTGTAACGCCCCCATTTTTTTACCTTAAAAATCTCCATAAGATATTAGTCTCGCCTGAAGTTTAATTAAACCTATATTTTAAACGGGATTTTTCTTACCAGAGAAAGCAATATTAATGCAACTTTACAATATTAGGAGTATCTTTAATTCGAAATAAACAATATTCAACATTGAGCAATAATAATACAACTTTACAATGAGTATCGGGAAGCGGGCGGAGTGGCGGGATGGCGAGCGAGTGCGATGCGTGCGTGCGGCGGAACGTCACGTCAGTCGCCGGCCGGTCGCGAGCCGCGGCTGTGTATTTGGAATTTGTTCTTTCCCGTACCTGCACTCCGCAAACACGGACCGCACGAACGTTGACGGACTATAATACAGGATTGCACAAATAAATCGTACAATATTTGTTCGCGCCAAAGGTGAATTATAATTGAACCTTCTAATTTCAATTTTATTTTTTCTTTATTTTCACTAGATTAGGTACATAAAAACAATCCCGCGTTCGGCAAGTGCTCAGCTTGGCCGCAACAATAGATATACCATTTTTAATTCGAAGGTGGGGACCTAACCTGCGACACTTACAGACACAAATATTTTTCAGTGTTTGATACCTATTACTGAATATCTTAAGATATAAATAACGTTGTGAACGCATTAAAAATATTAAATATTTTATATATTTTTAGTTTAAATTTATACAATAAAATAGAACATAAATATAAACTAATAAATGGATGTTGTGTAGTAGAAGGATTTTAATTTCAGTGAATTTTAAAATATGATATAGCTGAAGTTACAAATCATTCATCGCCCCCTTAAATCACATCAGCGCCCCCCAATTTTTCCTGGGCTCCTTACCGCCCCCCTCTAAACCTCCATCGCCCACAAGGGGGCGTTATCGCCCACTTTGAGAAAGACTGATCTATACAAATACTTTAACGTAAATTTTAAACAAACCACTTGACGACTATGAAAAAGAAATTAATAACGAGAACTAAAAATTTTTGGTTCCCAACATATAGAAACCATGGAATTAATATCAAGACTGCTTGCCATATAATACAGAATGCTTTGTCGACCAATTATTGAGTATGGTCAAATAATATTCAATTTCTGTAGAAAGATAGCTGCTAAAATAATAGAAGAAGCTATGGGCATTATAATAGATGACAAATTATGCTTTAAAAGTCATATTCTTAGCCTATGTAGCAAAATTGCAAGTGGTTGTTATGCTTTGAGGGTTGCATCTCGCGAACTGGACCTTGGTATAGTAAAAACTATGTATTTCATACTAGTGGAGTCACACTTGAGGTATGGTGTTTCATTTTGGGGCAATTTCAGTCAATATTTATTGTATTCTGTCTTGATATTGCAAAAGCGTGCACTAAGATACATGTGTGGGGCGAAGGTCAGAGATTCCTGCACCTTTATTTATGACACATAAAATTTTGACACTTACTTGTCTTTATATTCTTAAAACTGTCTGTCTTATTTATAAAAAGCTTGGTCACAATGAAATTGTAAGTAATTATAACATTACCAGGCAGACTGGGAATATACCATTACCGATATCTCATGTAGCCCAAATGCTAAAAAGATGTTTAACCATTTGCCTCGTGAAGTAAGGGTAATAAGACCATATATCAAATTTAGACAGGCAGTTAAATTATTGTTGATTCCAAAGGCCTACTATTCATTGCCGGAATATTTTAACAAGAGTTTTTAGAGTTTGTGTGAACTGCTTAGGAGTAATATAGGGTAATTGTTTGAAATTTTAAATAACATTGACGCTTTTAATTTCTGTTTGTATTTTAATATTTTTAGATTCTATTTTTGTGATAATGTTTATTCATGTTTTGTCTGATTTGTTTGAATATTTTTATATCTTTTAATATATATTGTCTGTATAATCTTTGTTATTGAGAATTTTTTTCTTATAACAATAAAGAATTTTGACTTTGACTTTAAATGAACAAATCTTCACACAATCACAAAAATTGGACATTTCGAAAATCCACTTGATAATCCCGCCATTGCATATTTGTATAAAAGACAGAAATTACGCCTATTTCGGAGAAAATGCAAAGACTAAGCAAAAAATTTGCCAGTAGACCAGTCAATTTTACGAATATGGGATCCCCCATTTTAAACTTCCCAAACAACTACACCAGGAAAAGAGAGTATTCGGAAAAACTGTACATCAAACTATAGAAATGAACTTTAACCATTATTAATTCTTTATTTTATCTTCAAAAAAAATTTGTTTTGAATACCCTAATCTTTATTACCACTCTTGTATGTATATATTTCTTTTTTTTTCTCTGAAAATAGCATTGTTTTGCTTAGTTGTATCCATATTCATAAATAGTTACTTTGTAATAGAATAAGTTTGTGTAAAAACTAAAAGCTGAAAGACCTTTAATAATAGTAATGGAAAGGTTATTAATACCCAAGATGAAAACCGATTCTTGGGGTTGTATGTAGATAATAAGTTTAGGTTTAACAGTCACATAAATAATTTTTCTACAAGATTGTCTTTGAGCTGTTTTGCTATTGAAACTGTCAGGTGACAACTGGGTGTTACAGTGGCCAGAAATGTTTATTTTGCTGTCATTGATGCTAATTTAGGATATGGCATTTGTTTACAGGGTTCAAGTTCCTTTAATTTATTTACCACTATATTTATCTTGCAGAAATGCACAATTAGGTATCTAAATAATTTTAAATCCAGAGACCCATACAGACCTGCAAGTCCGAAGGAGTTCTGACTGTGGCAAGCCTGTTTTTTTTTTGGGTCTGCTTGTCTAATGCACAAATAATATTCTGAACAGATTGATAAATATGCACAGTAAATTTTATATTAATTTGCCAATTCCTTCAACAGCTTTAACAAAAAAATTCATATATTATGATAGTAAGATGTTTAATGCTTTGCCACTTTGTAATATTGTATTTTATTAATTTTGTTTTTTATATATTTTACTTATATTACTAATGTTTATATATATATATATATATATATATATATATATATATATATATATATATATATATATATATATATATATATATATATATATATATATATATATATATATATATATATATATATATATATATATATATATATATAAAATAATATATATATATATATATATATATATATATATATATATATATATATATATATATATATATATATATATATATATATATATATATATATATATATATATATATATATTATATATATTTATATATAAATATATATATATATATATATATATATATATATATATATATATATATATATATATATATATATATATATATATATATATATATTTTTTTCTATTATTAACATTTATTTATTAATAATAAATATTATATATTTTCACAACAATATATATGCTATAATAAAATATAATATTTATTTTTATTATATTTATATATATAAATATATTACTAAATAAAATATTTTAATATTATCCTATATATATATATATATAATGAAACATACATTTAATATAAATATATATACATATATATATATATAAATGATATATCTTATTTTGGTATAATATATGTTTAAATGGTTGCCTAATTCATAATTAAGTAAAATGTAAGTACTCATCAGTGTATGTTCCCATTTACCAGTAATGAGTTTTAAGAACAAGGAATTTTAAAGTGTCCTCTTTGGGGGTAAGTCCACTTGGAGACCTTATAACTTAAGAAGCAGAGGTTGCCAAAAAAAATTATTTTAGATTTGGGAACAGCCTCTACCTTAAACCTCCATATGCAAAAAATCTTCAAAATCGGCGTGGTGTCCGTTAAGTAAAATTTTAACCATTTTTTGTTTAGGAAAACTACTAATTATCATGTTTAAAGTACTTATTGAATAAATAACGACTCTGGGCAGATCAACATTACAAAACATATTATTTTCTAATTAACTATTATATTAACCAAAAATTAAGTAATGTTTTGCTGCAACAATTCAGAAAATACATAAGCAGATATTTAGGTATTTGTTTAGGTTAAGCCTTAACAACAAATTGAAAAGCCAACTGGAAATAAAAAAGTAATAAAATTTACCTGAGATAATCTTGTACATATTTGTGAAAGTTTACTTTTACTACCTCCCGATCCTAATAATTCTTCTTCCATGATTTATTCTCCTAATCTAAAAAAGGCGTTACATTGATAAAATAGGCCAGAGGATTTAGCCAATACAATGGCGTAAATAAACATTTAAAAAGATGTACATTAGTCCATACCTGTTCTACAATAAAATAATAAATTAATAGAAATTTTTAACTATGATGAAAATAATCAATTTTAACTAATTTGTTTCATTTTGTACACGTCTATCGGCTTCTAACATGACAGATGACAGCACAGCTGAGAGTGACCTTCGAAAAGTCTGTCACGCTAAAGGCTCTTCTACACTAAACAAACATACGTAAAGTAATTGTACTACTTTTAAGATCTAGAACAGTCCGGAACGACACCATAAATGTTTTTTTTAAGGTCTGGTTTTATTCATACTATCCGATTCTTGAGAGAAGAGACCCACGTCATCATCTGTTGATAATTCGTCCTTATTCCTCTCAATAAAATAAGAGAGAGAATTGGCAGTGCATCAATGACAAACGTTATTATAGGCGTGTTGTTAAATTCATCGATGAATCGTGCGCACTAATCGCTGTTTCATCAAGCCGTTTTTAAATTAATTGATGGAAAAGCGCTAAAGAAAGATGGCCGTTGTTTTAGTAGTATATGGACAAGGATAAAACTAGCGGTAATCTAGTGTGACGTCACGATAGATTTCAGCGCTAAATCATCTGATGAATTTAACAACACGCCTAAAGCCGAATTTACACGTGTCAAGTAGCTAAAGCAAGTTACTAAATCAAGTTACTAAAATTTAGCCCTTTCGTTTTAGTGAGCGTTTACATGATTTGTTGTTTAGTTGTTTAGAGTTGATTTAAACATGGCCGGAAAAGTTACGCGTGCAACAGTGCGCAATTGTATATTAAAAATATGTGGCGAATTATCCGAAATACTTGCAGAAGAAATGGACAAAACCAAAAAGAAACGTTGCTGGGTACGAAAATGGCTGAGCCGAAGAGAAATATATGGTGCTTCATCTACTTTATTAAAAGAATTAGCAGCTGAAGACGTACCAGAATATACAAATTGGCTGAGGATGTCTAAAGAACATTTTGAAATATTGCTGGCACACATTGCTCCTCACGAAAAGAACACTCTAATGAGATCGGCTATTCCGACTAGGATAAAATTGGAAATCACGTTGTCCTATTTAGCCACAGGAAATAGTTATAGAACATTGCAGAGGTTATTTCGTGTGTCAACACCTGCAATCTCTAAATTTATACCTGAGGTGTGTGATGCTATTTATGGAAGTCTGAAAGAATATGTAAAGGTATTATTTTTAAATATTTTTATTACGAAAAAGTTGTTGATGAACAAAAATGTTAAATGTTGGAAAAAGCCTTTGCTATTATCTGTGATCGTACAAAATCATCGGCAACTGATTCTTCATGGGTTATATTCGTGAATCCATCGCTATGCGAAGAATGCATGTCGGAATATGTAGGGGACTGCAGTGGTGTATTGATGGAAGATGAGGCGGTAACACTACTGGTATCTGCAGATTTGTTGTACTGGATAGTCTGGGCCTGGAGGTCTTGTAGTTTAAAACGCGTAAGAATAGACTGAATGCCTTCCTGTGCTTGTATGGCGGAAAAAAGGAGTTAACGTCATTAATTGTGCAGCAACACTGCGACCAAAAACTATGTATTCATGCTCAATGGCAGGTTCAGGTGTCACAGTTTCGCTTATTTTTTTTAGGTCATTAATTGCTGCAGTAACTTGTCTCAATTTTGACGTAGTTCTGCGTTTTTTCTGCGGTGCTTCCTGACACCTTTCGTTTCTTGCAGCCATTATTTCTTCTTCATTTTCTCGTTGTTGTTCATCAACTGCTTCTTCGCGTTGTATCTTAAATAGAAAAAAATATTTGTACCGTATTAGCCAAACTCAAATACTAGTAGGTAATACTAATAATACAACCAGCAGTAAATTTCATATTATTTTAGGTGCCGGAGTCCCAAGAAGAATGGAACGTTATTGAGAAGGGATTTCGTTTGAAATGGAATTTCCCCAAATGTTACGGTGCGATTGATGGGAAACATGTGACGATTCATGCACCGGCAAATTGTGGCAGTGAATTCTTTAATTATAAAGGTACTAACAGCATTATTCTGTTAGCTCTGGTAGATGATAACTATTGTTTTCCTATATAAATGTTGGATGTCCTGGAAGACAATCCGATGGTGGAGTTTTCCAACAATCGTCTTTATTTGAAGCCCTAGAGAATGGTTTATTACCAGATGGTGGTTTCATTGTAGGTGACGATGCATTTCCGCTGAAAACTTATTTGATGAAACCGTATTCAAGTAGCACTTTCGGAAAATCAGAAAATTTTCAATTACCGCCTTTCGCGGGCAAGACGAATAGTAAGAATGCTTTCGGAATTGTGCTTAGCAGATTTCGCATTTTGAAAAGCCTATGGCATGCTTACCAGAAACTGTGGACAAAATTATTAAGGCCTGTTGCGCAATACACAATTATTTGCGAATCACTTCTCATAACACTTACACACCAAGAGGATCGTTAGATGAAGAAGATATAGAAAGCGGTCAGGTTAGACTAGGTTCGTGGAGAAATGAAACTAATACACCATTGTCGTCAATAAGAACCTTAGGGGGTAATCATTCTTCAAGACGTGCAAGAGAACACGAGATCGACTTTGTCAGTATTTTATGGGCGAAGGTGCGGTGCCATGGCAGCAACGGATGATATTTTAACTGTACTTTAATATAAATAATATAATATGGATATTATTTTTCCGTATACGTTTTTCTATTATTATTCTCTAGGGTTTTTATATAAACAAATTGATACTTACGGGACGGGAAAACAGTATATACGGATTAATTACCTATAATATGAACACTACTTCAATATACTTACATTGAAATTATCCTGCGTAGGCCTCTTATTATCCCTCTATGTTACGTAAAAATGTGTCCATTTCCTTAAACCATTTTACACTGGGGACATAAATATCCTCCGATCCTGCTCCGGACTTCATAGAGTCCCTTATTTTCTTTTTTCTTGAGAATAAGTTGACCTCAATGCCCATGTTTTGTTCTTGATTTCAGGTACTCGAATCCTTCTATTCCCATGATCTCCTCAATTTCCTTATACGCCGAGTCCCGAGCTTGTTTATTTTGTAAATGACAGCCCTTGTATCCCATAGACATCGCCTTTCTCGTACTCTTCTACAAATTTTATTGTTGTTGCTTCACTCCAACGAGACATTTTTAAAACACGCCACAAAATTAAATAAAAACCAACGTCGCAGTCTGTACTTATGAACTCGACTAAAACAACCTGTCTACACTTGTTTAGTCGGCGTTTTAGTTGCTAGAAAGCAAAGGTGGGGGAGGCAACTTGCTCAAGTAAATAGAAATTGTTTCTATTCACTTGACTAAACATTTTACTAAATTAGGTACTTGCGCAAGTACTAAATCAAGTTGTTTACACCATACAAGTAACTAAATTTAGTAGCTTGATTTAGTAACTTGCTTTAGCTACTTGACACGTGTAAATTCGGCTTAACAATTTGCATTGAGCTCAAAAGAGATAGATTAGAGCCATATTTTCGCGTCTTAGACGCGGTGAGGCGCTCACAGCTATGCCATTTTAGCGAATTAGTCATGACGTCACGCTTACCGCGTCTTACAGCTTTTGTTAGCCGTCTCTAGAGGACGCCAACAAATTTGTAAGCAATCTGTGGAGGGGCAATTTGACATAAAACACGTTGTGAACTATTTACCAATTTTGTTTATAATTGTTTATTAATTAAAAAAAAATTTTTTTTTTTGCAATTTTTTCAACTGACTACGACAAAAAATTTAAAAATATATTTCCATGTAAATCTTTTTGTTTTAAAGACGTCACGCTGTAAGACGCTTAAAGACACTCCTGTAAGCCGCCTAGTCGCGAAAATATGGCTTAGGATAGATTACTCGGTACGTCCAAACTTGAAAGGGGGCGGACCATGATATGTCAAATCTTTTAGCGTTTTCCATTGACTACATTTTTTGCACCGAGTGCAATTTTATTATTTTGTCTTTGTCTTTGCTATGGGACTAAAGAGCAATGGAAATACACTGAGTGCAGTCAGTGCGAGTCAATGAAAAACGTTATTAAAATGTCATTTATGACTGTTTTCCTGCGCTGGAAGATCGTTTATTCGTTTTCTTTGGCAATTTTCAATTTTTCGTAGCATTTTTATTCTATTTACTGTTTTTATTTCACTATCACATCACAAATAGTTCTTTAAGAGCTCAAATTGAAAGTTTGTAGTGTTTTCAACTTTGTTTTGACGACAAAACATGAAAGAAAAACCACTGAGTTCCCAATCTCGGATTGGTTCTATCCTTAATCCATTATTTTGAAGAGGAAAAACGTAACGATGGACCTTTACTTCCACTTTCTGCTGTATTGGAGGTAATACAAAGCTAACATTCCATAATTCATCATACTAATTTTATAATATTTTCAGAGAGTTGCCAACGGTTTGAATGTATCTCTAAATACTGTGAAGAGAATCAAGAAAAATAGTGAAATAAATCCAATTCCATCTTCACCTACAAAATCAAAACCCAGAAAGAAAGCGAAAACAACTGACTTGAATGATAGTAAAAAGTGTGAAATTCGTAATGTTATCTACAATATGTATTCTGAAAGTAAGTTATACTTAACGCAAAATTTATCCTTCGTTTGGTTTACTAATAGGTATTTTTGTTACAGAAAAACATATTACCCTAAAATCTTTGAATAGTGAACTGGCTACGAAAGAGATTATTGAGTTTAGTGTAAGCTCACTACAGCGTTTAATGCCCGATTTGGGATTCAAGTTCAAAAAAGATGACACTAGGAGGTTCTTGATTGAACAAACTTCAATATCATTACTCCGGACCATATTCTTGGGGAAATATATGGAAAATTCTGATGCCACTAACCCTAAAAAATTAGTTTACCTTGATGAAACTTGGATATACTCCAAAGGGAATCCTGGGAAGTCATGGCAAGATTCCTCTCTGAAAAGTGTCAAAAGGCCAGCAGGATATGATGGAAAAAGGTTCATTGTTCTGCACGCAGGTTGTGACGAAGGATTTATACCAGGAGCCTCATTGTTATGTGCTTCACGTACAAAATTGCAAGACTATCATGGTGAAATGAATGGTGATACTTTTTTAGAGTGGTTAAAAAACAAACTTTTACCAAACCTTGAGGAACCATCGCTGATCATTTTGGACAACGCACCTTACCATAGTATGCTGTCAGAAAAACAACCAAGTTCCCTTTTTAGCAAAAGTGAAGTAATCGAGTGGTTAAAAAGAAATGAAATACAATTCAATGAAAATTCAACTAAAATAGAATTATTGAACGTTGCCAAACAAAATAAAAAAGAAAAAAAATATGTTGTCGATGAGGTGATAAGGCAATATGGGCATGAACCCCTTCGGACTCCACCATACCAGTGCGAATTTAATGCCATTGAACTGATTTGGGCAAACTGTAAATCGTTTTATAATAAACATATTGGTGAGGAAGGATATAGTGACGAAAAGGTACTCAATATGTGGGAAAAAGCACTAAATCAAGTTAATGCAGAAACCTGGAAGAATTGTGTGAGGCACACTGACAAAATAATAAAAGAGTGGTACGAAAAAACAATAATAAATGAAGTTCAACCTCTCATTATTAATCTTAATGATGATTCTGAGTCTGATTCAAGTGAAAGTGATAATTAATGTTCAAACATATTGCATAGCACTTAAGGTACATATTAAATAAAATTTTTGGTAATTGTCTCGAAAGTTGCCTCCTCTCCGATTTTGACCAAATTTGGTATACGGGGGTTTTTTGGGGCTCTGATTACGAAATATTTTTTCGGCAACGTTTCGTTTTCGAGATATTCATCATCAAACTTGAAAATCAAACTAACTTTATTTACACTATTCCTCCTTCTTTTTGCACAGAATTCTTGATTTTTACACTAAATTGGCACATAATATTTTAAAAACACCTTTTAAAAACTTGTTTTTATATCTATTTTACACCTTTTTCCATTTAATTGCAAACCTCCACTTTCACACGTCGGATCGTGGCCGCAACCATGTATACACTAGGGAATCATGGCCGCCCCGCTTGAAAGTGAAGCTTCGCAATTTAATGGAAAAAAGGTGTAAAATAAATAAAAATATAAGGTTTTAAAGGGTGTTTATAAAATATTGTGTGCCACTTTATATAAAAATCAAGAATTGTGTACAAAAAGAAGGGGGAATATAGTGAAAATAAGGTTAGTTTGATTTTCAACTTTGATGATGAATATCTCGAAAACGAAACGTTGCCGAAAAATATTTTTCAGATTCGTAATCAGCGCCCCAAAAACCCCCGTAACCAAATTTGTCAAAATCGGAGAGAGCAACTTTCGAGACAATTACCAAATTTTTATTTCTTATTTCTAAATACCTAATAATCCTCTAGATTCTGACATTCAATAAAGACTATTAATATAGAAAAAATACCCTGTATAATTTCGTTTAGTGAATACAAGTGATGATATGTTAATAATTAATAAGTGGCATTATGTGAAAGCACCAAATAAAAATCGTATGACAAAGTAGTAATGTGTATTTTTACTCTTTTATTCAAATATGAGATTTTTACAATCAGCTCGACAACACTAAAATGATTTTTGAGGAAATAAACAATTTTACACTTTACAGTACTAACAATTTTGAACAGTCCTTTCATCTAATGTATTTTTGTACTTGAACTGCCTCTATTTTAATGTTCTATAATACTTTTAATTATATCCAGTTAAAACTTACTCGGCTTTCAATTAAATTATTTATAACTATAGCGATATGAGATCCAAAATACATAAAAATAGATAATCATCAACAGCATGTCAGTTCATTTCAGGAAGAATATCAGCTGTTCACTACTTTCAATGATATTCGCTCACTAAAACTTGTAAACTAACTCGTATGTTTGCATAAACTGATTTTTCACAGTGTTTTATTCAGATCATCCACTTTAATTCATTTTTCTGTTTCAATTAATTTTCTTTAAAAATACTCATAATTATACTTATAAGCCCCTAAAGAATATTAAAATAACACAAGTAGGGACAGTTCGATAAGTAAGAACCACAATATGGTTTAGAATGAAAAATAACAGCTACAACTATTCACAACTTTCCTTGGTTTTGGCCACTAATACTCAAGATATAAGTCTTTTAAAAGAAATGTTATTTTTCACAGGGGTAAAAACCCTAAAATTTGCTCTTCCCTCACTTTGTTCACCTACTCATGAACTTTATGAACAACAATTCAATACCGCACAAATACAGTTTCATAAATAGTCCTTCAGTTTCAATGAAGAATAATGATTAAATTCACATTTTTTTGCATTTGGAAAAGAAAACTGTCAATTTCACTTGTATGTTTACTTTTTTAACAAGACACTTTTCTGGCGTTATTTTAACACAAGTACAGTTTCATAAATAGTCCTTCAGCATGTTAGTTCAGTTCCAATGAAGAATATTGATTAAATTCACAATTTTTTCCGCATTTGGGAAATAAACACGATTTCACTTGTACTTTTTAACGAGGCACTTTTCCGGTGTGTATTTTATAAATCCATATACCTCGCCTTTTTTTCCCTCTTCTCGAAAGGTTTTGTGACACAATTTTTGTTTAAAATATAGATAATCACGCTTAAGGGCCCCAAACCCCAAAAATGTTTTGACAGCATGACAACACAACAAACCAAAGGTTATGTTCCCGGTCTCTGTATTTCATATAATTTTTACTTTTTTTTTTTATTTATTTATTGATTTAATTCCCAACCAACTATACAGTTTATTAGGAATATAACATAAAATATAACAATATATTAACTTTAAAAAGAACTCATGAATAAAACAGTCAATTAATTTTAAATATTTTTTATATGTATTTTAAACACAGTGATAATTTTTTAATTTTTTAATTCTTATTGGTAGATTTTTGTATATTTTTATTCCGTTATGGAGTATTGATCTCATTCCAAAATTACTTTTTATTTGAATAGTTTCTAATAAATCTGTTTGTCTATTTATGCCTTTCATGTTACTAATATTTTTAAGTATGATATTTGAATTTTTTTTTTTAATTTCAGGGAATGAATGAATATACATGTTTTTAATTTATATATATGATTTATATCAAATAATTATTTGGTTTGTACAAATTAATTGTTGGTTCAAGATATGGTAATTTATGAATACATTTAATGATTTTATTTTAAAATCTTTTTAAAGGGTGTTAATATTTTGAGTTTGCTAAACCCCCATACTGAAATTAAATATTGTAATTTTGAGTGTACCAAACTATAATAAATATTTTTAAGCAATTTTAAAGGTATATAATTCGAATCTTAAACAAAATTCTTTTAAAAAGGTGATAGATAATTTCGAAGATAGTCTATATGTTTTCTGTAACTTAAATTTTCATCAATATATAACCCCAAAAATTTTTATACTCGTAGAATAATTTATTTTTTTATTTTTAAATGATATAAAAGGGAATTTTATCTTTCTTTCTTGTTTGCTGATAATTATATAGGAGGATTTATTTAAATTTAAGTAAGTTTATTAAATTGTAACCAATTAAAGACAATGTTTAAATCATATTTAATTTGTCTTGAATTTCACTGTTACTGTCAGCAAAATATAGGATGGTTGTATCATCGACGAAACATTTAATAGTACCCTTTAATTTTAATAGAGGCATAGAATTTATATAAATTAAAAATAGTTTTGGGGAAAAATAGATCCTTGTGGTATTCCAAAAGGGGTTATTTTGAGGAACTAATTTTTTTTTCAATTTTAACAGATTGCTTTCTGTGTTTCAAATAACTTGCAAACCAACAATGAATTTTCCTCGTATTCCCATATTAAATAATTTTTTGAAGTAATATATCATGGTTTACAGTATCAAAAGCTTTGCATAAATCAAAGGGATAACAGAGCACATTTCTTATTCTGATCTAAATTTAATTGAATATCTGTTGTAAGATCTATTGCTGCTGCTTCTGTATCCACTAAATTTACGAAAAGCGTATTGGTTTTCAAAAGAATTTTTTGAGTTTCAAAAAAGTTGACTAATTTTGTATTCATGTTTTTTTCTAAAATTTTTGAAAATACTGATAAAAGGGAAATGGGTCTATAATTTATTTGGATTACTAGATTCACCACTTTTAAATATAGGTGATACTTTTGCTAATTTCATTTGTTCTGGAAAAACAGATGTTTTAAAAGATAATTCTACCAAATGTGTTAGAATTGGCAATAATTCAGTTTTGACTGTTTTAATAACTTTTACAGTAATATCATCAAATCGCATGCTTTTCTAGGATCTAAATTATCAATAATTTCTTTAATTTCCTCTTCACTGGTAATTTCATTTTCTTTTAAAAAACATAGACTTTAAATTTGGTTTTTTTTCTGGTATCGTCACTAATGGAATTTGTTTTGATAACTTTGGACCATTATTTATAAAATGATTGTTTTTTTTCCTTATCATTTGTTTATTTTCAATTTTGTTATTATTTATTAATAAATAGTCAATATTAGATTTGTTTTTCTTTTAGATTTTTTCTGTTAAAAATAAATTTATATTTTCCCAAATTTTCTTTTGATTACCACTATCAAATTGTTCTTTGTAGAATTTTTTTTTCACTGATTTAATTTGTTTTTTGACTAGATTATTATAGTAATTATATAAATTTACAATTTCCATATTTTCTTGATATTTTTTCTTTTTTTGATAATAGTTGTCTCTAGTCTTAATAAGGTTAGCTAATTCCCTATTAAACCATGGCTTAGAATTTCTTTTGTTTAATCAAAAATTTATATGAGCATTTTTTAAATATATCAATAATTTTGTCATAATATTTATTTGTATCATGAAATTCATATTTTCTGTCGTTTAAGAGATTAAGTTGTTTTCTTAAATTATCTATATTAAATTTATTAATAGGGATATATTCAAATCTGAAGTTTTTATCTTTTGATTTTATGGAAATGTCTAAAACTTGAATTTTATGATCCTTAACGGGCTATCCAAAAATTTAATTTTACTTCTTTCAATGAATTTGTTATTATATGGTCTATAAGAGTCCTAAATGTTTTTGTTTCACGTGTTGGAATATTTTTATTACATAATTTAAAATTATTGGATTGATAAATATCTATAAGATTTTTAAATCTACTGTTTTCTAAAATATTAATATTTACATCGCCGATTAAAAAACAGTCTAAATTTAATACTATTAAATTTTTCAAGTTTTTGATCTAGAAAATTTATGAAGTCTGTATTTTTATCGTTTGAGGCTTATATATTGCACATAGGAGTTTAAAACATATTCTTTGATTTTAATGGCAATATATGACAATTCATTTTCAATTTTTTCTATTATTTCAACAATAATATTGTTTTTTACAAAAATACCTAATCCACCACCAGTTTTTTTTCTTGTTGCAAAAATTGATGTAAAGTCTTTAAAAAAATTTAAAAAATTTTTGTTCTTCTTTCTTCACCCATGTTTCGGAAAGACAATAATTTGCACATTTTCTTCAGATATTAATATTTCTAATTCATCCATCTTATTCTTCATTGAACGTGCATTAATATAAAGAATTTTGGTAATTGTCTCGAAAAATTCCTCCTCTCCGATTTTGACCAAATTTGGTATAAGGGGGTTTTTGGGGGGGCTGATTACGAATCTGCAAAAAATTTTTCGGGAACGTTTCGTTTTCGAATATTCATCATCAAAGTTGAAAACCAAACTAACCTTATTTACACTATTTCTCCTTCTTTTAAGAATTCGATTTTACACCAAATTTGGGCCCAAAATTTACAAAAAATTTTTAAAAAATTTTTTTTATATTTTAATTTACATTTTTCCCCTTTGCAAACCTCCACTTTCACGCCGCAACATGTAGGCAACCATGTATCACTAGCCTTTTTGTAAACAAATGTGGTTGCCGCCTTGGAACTTAGAAAGCTCGCAATTTAAGGAAAAAGGTGTAAATAAATAAAAATAAAGGTTTTAAAGGTGTTTATAAATATTTGTGCCGCTATGTAACAATCAAAATTCTGTTTTACAAAAGGGAACTCAAAGTTTTTGTTCAAAGATGTAAAGTCTATTGAAAGTTTTGCCTCCACCATGATTCGTAATACAAATCTTGCCATGTTCCAATATTTGGTCAAAATCATTATTAACGGACATTACCAGAATTTTAAAGCATTCATTTTTTTGCTATAACTTAAAAATTTGTATTATTTATTATTAAGAATAATTAACTTTTTCTTTATATTCTTTGATTTTTCTTTGATGTATTGGACATTCATTACTAACAGTTTTATGATTAGAGAGTAGGTTTGTTTTATATTTTTCATTGTGTATTTTGCAATTATTACATAATAAACTTTTTTCACATTTCCAGAAAATGTGATTTCCAGCCACAAAAAGAACAAATTTGACTTTTATTACATTGAATACTTTTGTGTCCATAACCATAACATTTATAACATGTTAAAATATTAAAATCTTCTTTTATTGTACATTTTTCCCAACCAAGGCTTACATTTTGATTAACTAATTTTTTAAAACATTTTCCATTGCATTCTATATGAATAATAAATTTCTTTGTATATTTTGATTGTCTTATATATTTTATACTCAAATTGTCATCTTCATCCAAATATTTTAATGTTTTTAGTTCATTTAGTAAATTTTCTTCCGTATATTTTCTTGTAGAGACAATTAATACTAGTCTTGGTAATTTCATTTTTGATGTTTCTACTGTGTAATTTTTACTTAAGTTTTCGTGTGATAATTCTTTCAGTCTTTCAACTTCTTCTTTAGTATTTGCTTTTATGATTATTCCGCCATTTCTAATTTCTTTAATCCCTCTTACATTCGCTTTAACACTAATTGGATTGACTTTTCTTTGTACATCCTCCTTAGTTTGTTGACTATTTTGATTATTTTTTGGTTTAATAATATTTACTGGGATGTTCTCTTTTTCAGTATTTTTAATATTAATTTGTTTTAATGCTGTTGATTATGATTTTTTGTCTTGAATTGGATTTATATTAATGTCATTAAATACTTTAAATAATTTTGTTATTTGAGTGTCAATTTGATTTATTTTTTTAATTACCTCCAAATTTTCAATATTTTCAATTTTTTTTATTAAATACTCTATTTTGTTGTACAACAACCATTTTAGCCTCTCTTCACAACCTCTCTTTCCTCGTCTAAGATTTTAGCTAACTGACGTGAAGACTGTCGATGACGTGGGTCTCTTCTCTCAAGAATCGGATAATGGATATTTTCGCGACTTACCGTTTTTAACTACTGGTGGATAGCAGTTCTTTCCCCCACCATTCTAACCGTGTTTAACCAGCCTATCCTCGCAAAAACGAAACGGTTTACGTATGTCAACTTACTACTAATGGTTTAATATTGGGTTTAATACACTTTTAAGTTTAAATTTAAATGTAAGGTCTTTGGAGAGTTAAGAAATAAGTCGAAAAGATAATATATAAACCAAATTTTTCATTTAATAAGATATTAGCTGTTTCCAAGTCAACTATAATAAGTAATTTTTTCCTTTATGATTGTAATATAACTGTATTAATTCATCCATTTGGGAATTAACTAATAAACCAAAAAATCTGCAATCCAAATAGTTGTTAAACCATAGCAAAAAATATCACAGAACAAAACAATAGAAAAGCCGCGAATCCTCCATTATTTTAAATTTAAATTTGACATAACCATTATTAAATCAGTCTCCTCTGACCAGTGGCGATAGCGGTAGATACTGGGCACAAAGTAATGACGTAGATATTGAGGACAGAACACCTTCCCCTACGTTACCGCTTCTCGCGAAAATAAACCGGTATGTTAACTGTCCTAACAATGTTCAACGCGATATGTCGCCAAAATTTGATGATAGTAAATATTTTACTCTATTGTACACTTTTTCTACCTACGTAGTCTTAAGGCGCGTACACATCTGGCGAACGCATGTGGCCGAAGCCATTCAACCGAATTCATTCGATGTTTTCGGCGTTCGATGGAAAATTTGCTCTGCCGTCCACATTACGGTAAACGAATTCGTTTGCAGTCATTCGTTCAGTTTCGCGGGTATTTTTGGCGATTCGGAGCGCGAACTTTTGTTGTAAATGGTAAATATGGCGTCCGATGGGGATATAATTATTGCAAGTGCATTGTATATTAATATTAGTGAGGCGGAGGCCGAAGCAGTGAAAGAGCCCCCCAAAAAACGACGAAAACGGCGCTGGTGGACAATATCATTATTCAAAAGCAGAAGTCGGTATAGAGGGATAGACTTAATTAATGATCTCAAAGCTGAAATGGAATACGGACTTTTTCAAAATTTTTGCCAAATGAAGTCTACTGATTTTAAATGGCTTTTAAATGAAATTGGTCTAAAAATCGCAAAAGAAGATACAACGTTTAGAGAAGCGATACCGCCAACAGAGAGGTTAATGTTAACCCTACGATATTTAGCTACTGTTGACTCATATACAAGTTTGATGTATACTTTTAAAATTTCAAAACAACTCATTTCAAGGATGATACCAGAAGTTTGCTCTGCTTTAATTGATACGCTTCAAGAATACGTAAAAGTGAGTAAAATAGTTAAATATAATGCTTTAAATATTTATTAAAAAAGTCTAGGGTTTACATAAAAAATATATCAAAAAAATCGTTTAAGACTATTTGTAAATGCATTAATAAAACCTATAATGGGTGTGTTCGGATTATCAGTTTGCTGTAGCGTCAGGTTTGATGGGGCCTTCGAAAAAAAGATACATTTTCATAAGAAAGTTGTCCATCTGATGCTGAAGGTGATGTTAAAGGAGTACTGGTGCTTTAAGTGTCTGAAGAATAATGCTTATATGGATTGGATGTTGTGCTAGGCGTGATACTCGTATAAGTTCGTTGATTGGGTTAATTTAAATAATATTGTTTCTGGTTAATAGAACTGATTGAGGAGACGTGTGGTTCATAAAGTCCCTTATCAGCCTTATACAGAATATCTCCAATTAGATGTTCCACCTCACTTTGTGTATGGGTGCTGTATTTTCTATGCTTTGCTGCCACATGCTCTCCAAAAATTGTGCAATCGTCTTACGTTTTTTTACTTGCAAAAGTTTCTTGTAATATTTGATATGCTTCTAGAGATAGCACTGCTAGTCCCACGATTTACAGAAGCCACAGGGGTTACTCGTTTGACCTTCTTGGGAGATTTAAAATCTTATTTTCTTTTAAGAGTTGTTTGTTCTGGTAATTCTGTTACTTGTGTGTCATTATCAATTTCGTCAACAGCCATCGTTGGCAATGTCTTCTTCCTTCTCCTCCTCCTCTTCTTCTTCTTGATATCGACTCCTTGGTCGAACCATCTCCTGAAAAGTTTTTGGTTTTATAATTTTTTACAATATTTTTTTTTTTTTAATTTTTAGATGCCTAGAACTGAAGAAGAATGAGCGCTATGTTGCGGAAAATTATGAAGCTCTATGTAATTTTCCTCACTGCTTTGGTGCCATAGATGGTAGACATTGCATACTTCAGGCACCAATATATAGTGGCAGCGACTATTTTAATTATAAAGCAAATTTTAGTATAGTTTTGTTGGGAGTTGCTGATCCAAATTATTGCTTTTTGTTTGCTGATGTTGGCTGCCAAGGTAGAATTTCAGATGGAGGTGTGCTAAAGAACTCCATATTCGGGAAAAAACTGCAAAACAATGAGCTCCATTTACCACCTGATAACATTCTACCTAGTAAAGATGTGAAAGTTCCCTATGTATTTGTAGGAGATGGTGCTTTTAGCCTTAGTGTGCTTTTAATGAAGGGATATCCAGTAGAACAAAAAAGGTTCTAAGAAACGTATCTTTAACTATAGACTTTGTAGAGCAAGGCGTATTGTTGAAAATGTTTTCGGCATCATGTCAGCTGTTTTTAGAGTTTTGAGAAAAGTGATGCTACTATCACCTGAAAAAGCAACTTTAGTAGTATTAGCATGGTCTATTTACACAGCTTCTTAAGAAAAAGTAAACATTCCCGCAAGACTTACACTTCACCAGGGACATGTGATGAGGAGAAAGAAGGAAAAATAATTCCTGGACCTTGGAGACAGGCAAACGAAAATAAAAATGTAGAGTCCTTTCTTTCAATACCTAAGATTGGACAAAAAAGTTCGGCAATTTGTGAAGCAATTAGAAATTAATTTGCTAAATGTTTTATGGGCGAAGGTAGCGTCAGTTGGCAAAATACAAATGCATAAAAATTAGGTGGCGAATAATAATCTTCTGTCTGATTACTACCTATACACTGCGGTCGAAAAAATCCCCTCCCTATTTTCCTAAAATAATATGTGTGGCGTTAAACCACATTTTAAAAGCAATTTTATTGCTTATTTGAAGTTGACATTTCAACTTTTGACGCATGCGCCACTTCTTATTTTCTTTTTAGGGAGGCGTCACAAATGATCAACAATTGAAAGCATTGAAATAATCTCATTACATAATATGAAAAGAGACGAAAATCTAGTTTTTTTTTGAAAATACTATCTCATAATATTATGTTCAGACGTTAGCAGAGGGGGAATTTTACGACCATACTGTATACAATACATATTATTTGCATATGTAGGTATATTTTATTTGATAAAAAAATATATTTTTACATACGTCAGTGTTTTTAGTTTATTTTGGTATAAACTTGTCCATCAAGAAAATCATATCTTTGAAAGCGAAACAGCTAGATTTAAAAATTGTATCGGTTCCTGCGCCAGTTTTAAAAGAGTGATCTTGTTTTTGTCTCTTACGTCGGAATGACGTTAATAAAGATTCCATTTTCTTTTTGACTTCCCCTGTATCGCCTTTCATAATTTTGCTGATGTCGTCCCAGAAGAACGAATTCGTTCTTCATTTTTCTTTTGATGTACCGCCTAGTGAGCGAACTCTCGCGAAGGCAAACACATGTGTTTGCTGCCGTTTGTTGGGCCGTACACATTTACCAAAGGCGTTCGGTCGAATGGCTTCGGCCACATGCGTTCGCCAGATGTGTACGCGCCTTTAAAATACACCTTTCATAAGAGCGCTTACGCAAAAAAAAGTGTAAAATAGTGTACACTATTTCTGAATAAAAACAGACCTTTATATTGAATACATTCAATAAGTTAAAAGAAATACACTAATTAAAAAGCCGGAATCTCATGCATTTGATTTCCGACGATCCAATTATTCAAAAGTTTTTTTTTTCGATCAGAGCATTTTGGCGCAAATTTTCATCCGAATATTTTAACGTATAGTACGATAATGAACTCTGCGTACAATGTCAGTCAAAGACGAACCTTTGGTGTCTACGCAACTTTATTTTAATATGAAAAGAATAAGAATGACTGTACCTTAGTTCATTTTTTTAGATTGCGTCCTACCAAAAAGATTAGAGATGGCCATCTTTTGCATTTGGCATTCCTTTTAACTAGTAGAACCGTTCTTAAATGCCTATGCAGAACGACTCCAATATATTTTGACAGTCCCTTGCATATATATATTTTTCAATATCTACTTAAGATTCACAAAAAAGGCATATATTAGGGCAGAATTCAAATGTACTTAACTATTTTTCAGTAGATCAGAACATAAGCATGGGGACGTGGCTATTTTTGCTAGTTTTAATCTTGATATAGGCCCATTACCTTTTGATACTGGGCATATATCAGAAGAAATACAATTTGAGGCAGATGGTATTGTATACAACAACATACAAATTATAACAATCTATAGATCGCCAAAAGGCGAGTTGTCTGTATATATGGATAGGTTGGCGATGTCTCTGAACAGCCTGGATTCAAGCAAAGGTATAATAGTAACAGGAGACTTTAATGTGCATTTACACATTTATTCAATCGATGCTCAAATGGTTTGCAACTTGTCTGAGTCCTATGAACTGCCCCGGGTGTTTTTTTTAGCATACTAGAAGTATAGTCTGTCCAAGCTAACATTTTTAGGTTGGCAATGCGAATATCCCTACATGTTAGTAAATTTTATTTTTCAAATTTAAGTTGGCTGATCTAAGAATTTTAGTCAGGACCGTACTGAGGAAAGGGAGTTTTAAAATTTTAATATCTTAAAAAAAATTTGTGAGATTACAATAACTAAATTTTTATTAAAAATTATCATTTTCGCTAAGATACAAAATAAAAAGTTCCGTTTCTGCTACATGGAAAAGAACTTGAGGAATCTGAAGCAGTGTCTATTTTTTTATTGCCTTACTGACAATAGAACGAGCCTATATAGTGCAGATTAATAGTTATTTGTTAAGTGTTTATTATTTAGAAATAGTTTACACTATTTTACACTTTTTGTACACAATTAGTCCTAAAATAAACCTTCAATAAGAACTCTTAGGTACGTAAAAAAAGTGAAATAGTGTACATTATTTCTGAATAACAGACCTGTTATGTTTTGTTATATTTGCAGGAAAACTCTTAATTTCACAGATGAATTGAAATATCCTGATAAAATATCTCACTATAAGGGATATTTCAATATCCCTTATTATGCAATTTTACTATTCCCCTGCACGTACAAGTGATGAGTTGCAGACTAAAACAATTTTATAAATCCCATTGTAAATAAACAGCATAGCAACTCACAAGCTAAACTAAAAACTAGCAACAGCTTTTCACTGGGCAAGTAAAACACAACATCATTACTTTTTTAAGGCCCCACTGCAGGGGCAAGCGATATCACTGAGAAGGGACTAAGCTAAATAGTAGGCATGAAGCATGCATGCTTTACTTTATTCTTTAAGATTTGCTAGTTGCAATTATAATATCTTATTTCATACTTGTATTGATTTGACTTAGTGTTTGCAAAGTTAACGAGTCAAAAATAACTTCATTTTGTTGGCTTTTCTACAAAATATTAAGTAACACAATTTTCTGGTCTTTTAGCATTTTAAAACTTAAGTTATTTATAAATTTTATATTTTGCTTTCAACTTACATTGTCATCAGCTGCCACTATGTTTTGCAAATGGGAATTATCCTCTGTTGCATGACTAGGGACTAGGATCCTAAAAAAATACATACATAAATTTATTTACAACATTTAGCACATCTGAGGATGTCTTTTTGGATTATGATACTACTAAAACAAGTAATTTTACCTTATGCAAGATCACTATTGCATATATATTAAGTTATATTTTCATACCTTCGACTGATGATCACAGCTCTGAAGTGGGTTTAGAAGCTTTTTCGAACTGGAAATACAGTAATCACTGTGATCCATACTCTAAAAAATATCTATTCTAGTGGTTTTTTTCTTTAAACCAATAAAAATAACTTAAACTTACTACAAAATAAAATAAATTATGTAATATTAAAAAATGTCAAATAGTCTACACCAAAATATAAAAACACTGCACAATAATCTTTAATCTGACTAATTACTTTTAAACACGAAATAACACAACCAAACACAAGAAAAATTTAACAAGAAAATTGAAACTCCTTTAATCCATTACTGGGGGATAAGCGTCAATCAGCTGATTTTGACGCTGAGTCTAGTGATTTTTGTTTTTGGAACAGCCTGATTCATGTAAGCCAACGCAAAAATGTTAGCTTGGATAAACTATAATGCATGTCTGGACAATATCTTTACCAATATAGATGGTGAAAATAGTTTTAATTACAAGATTGTTGATCCCTGCATGTCAGAACATTCGGCTATATCTTTTAAACTTAGATGCGACTTTAAACCAACAACAATAAAAAGTAATATTAGACTATTATATGGACCAATTACTGATTGTGGCCTCTTTAATCTTTACCATAGGGTTAACAATATCGACTGGTCATTTATTAACGATGTACGATGCCTTTGAGATGTCATTTTCTAAAAAAAACAAATTAACTAGTAATCATTTTTCAAACTCTTACTGCTTCTATTGGTTTAATAACGAGCTAAAACAAATGAGGAAAACTTTAAAACTCTTGACTTATTTAAGTAAATCGCATCCAGTTTTTGTTAATCGAGATATTCCTAAATCTTTTAGAAAAAAATATAGAATTAAGATTGAAGAATGTAAAAAACTGGCCAACAGCAGACATATTTTGGAGTCTACTAACAAAAACAAAGCAGTATGAGATATATGGAATATGTGATGGGGATGGGTAACACTTTCATGAATTCATGACCAATATTTTATGTGTACGCAATTTTTTTTTAATGAAGCTACCTTAGCAAATCGGCTGTAGCAAGATCTAAATTTTTGATATTTAGCATTTTTTTGATACAACAGCGGTTTTGCTTATAATTAAAAATTTTAAAAAAACATACGGTATTTGGCTGTGACTGTCTATGTTAAATAAGCATTTTATGTTTGCCATTGTTGACAGTTTGTTTTTTTTTTAAGGGGTGCTCTACACTTTTTTACAAAATTAGTTACGATTTTTTCGACCGTTAGTTGTGTCAGAAAAGTGCAATAAACCAAAAATTCAGGTTTTTCTATGGCCAACTTTTCGGTGTACCTTAATTTAAAAAAAATTAGCAAACACATTAAATTTTGGTCATCAAAGACGCTCGCTAAATCCCCCTCCCCCCTAAAATAAGGGTGTCGCTCTTTGTAAGACAAAAAATCAAATACTTAGCGTAAAATAATATGCAAATTTGTAATTTGATGCAAAACGGTAGCCACAGTATAAAATTATCGATTTTTTAAGGCAAATTATTCTAGATGGAAGGTGGTGTTTTTTTTGACACCACACACAGGACAAAACAGAACCCATTTTCACCTCAAAAATATGCCTCCAAAATATTTTGAAACACCCTGTAAATATTCTCCCGTTAATATTTAAATATGATATAATTTATTTACTATAATATAGAGTTTCACACCATGCATTTAGGTATTGTGGTACTATAAATATTTAATGTATTTATAATAGTGGCGTATACTTGTGGTATATATATATATATATATATATATATATATATATATATATATATATATATATATATATATATATATATATATATATATATATATATATATATATATATATATATATATATATTATATATATATATATATATATATATATATATATATATATATATATATATATATATATATATATATATATATATATATATACCACAAGTATACGCCACTGGTGTTGGGGAATACATCTAAATATTTATAGGCGTGCGGCACAAACCCCTAAAATTGCAAGGTAGTGACCATATCTTGGTAAATGGACAAATTTGGTTTTACCTTATGTTTTTGAGGTTGTAGCATTCGACTTATAAAGTTAATTTTTTGCCACAACAAGTGAAACACAATTAAAAAGGCAATTTTAACCTAACATGTGAAAGAAAAAAATGCTTTTTAGTTTTAACTCAGTACAACTTTGCTTGCTCTTCATATTTCTTTCTTAAATTTTAACTTCATAACATGTTACTTTTTCAATAAAATAAGGCCTTTTATACGTTTTTAAAACAAGTCTGGCCAGAATAATTAATTTAAAAAAATCTTACGAATACATGAGTCACACCAATTGGACGTAAAAGTTGTGTGACAATGTTTTCAATTTCGATTTTTGACCCATGCTTTATTAAAATGTAGAGTATAAGAAATTATCCAATTAAAAAAATATGGCATACTTTTGAAGCATGATGTTGAGTCCGCGCACGGTGAGTGCGCAAAGCTACTTTGTTAATCTTATTAGATCCTAGATTTTTAATTTTAATTGATTTCATCGCATATTACATAAAAATTATTTAATTTGAAAAATGGAATTTACATTAAACTAAATATGATTTTAAGTATTTTATTATTTATTATTACTATCATTTCTTTTAATTTTTACACTGGCCCTTGTGGAATTTCCTTTCGTCTTTTATGGTAATGTGGAAGAAAATGGAAAAGTCTGGAATTAAGGTCCTGCTACGTCTATGACAATTCTTTCAAAAGGTGCTCCTTCATTGTATTGCTTCGTCCTGCCATGGCTTGGTGTCTTAGGTCCCTTGCTGGAGGCGCAATCCTTACGAATTCTGCACCTATCTTTTACATTGGCATGGCTTTCCAGCCAGTGGAACCTTTCTCGAACCTTTTCAAGAGTCTTCATACTTCAAAATGGCCGGTGGTATGTGTAAAGCTTGCAATACTTCTGGAATTTTTTGGTTGGTAGTATTGTTTGATAAGTATGGCTTTTGTCGGCAGAACTCTTCCAGACTCTTTTTAATAGGCTATATTTTATTATTAGAGTTCTATATGGCCCAGTACCCTTATATGTTGGAGACTTTGAAGCTTTCTTCTGATAGGGGGATCGTTTGGATTTTGTAATTTAAGTTTTACAATATTTCCAAGATCGGGGTCTTCTCGTTGTTCTTTTGCCAGAATCATAAGGGGCCATTCTTGAGAGCACTGCACCCGTGTTCTTCGCCAATAAAATTAATCATAATTTTCTTGTTCTTCACATCTACTCCAGTGTTTGCAATCTCCTGGGCAAGATCTTCTTTATAAGACATTATTATTTTTATGGCTCAGTCCCCTTTGTGCTCAATTTTAAAATCGTATTTTTGAATACGTTGTAATCATACTGCTATCTAACCTTGAACTGAAGCAACCATTCGAGTGATGCATGGTCTGTCCTCAGGTAAATTTTCTAGCCATGAAGGTATCTATAAAACTGCTTCAACGATTTAAAACTAGTAGTGGGAAAACGTTAATCGTTACGCCTCCGCACCATAAGTAGTTGCCGACAAACTTTGCTATCGACTAAGTATAAACTGAAAACCAATAGGTGCAAATTAAAATTTGGACGCCCTGTAAAATGACTATTGCTATTTAAGGCACAGCAAATATAGCAATTGTAAACAAGTTTATATTTACAAACAAGAGAATTTACTCAATTTTTAGTAGGTGGTAGAGGAGCTTTCCTCGCCTGAGGCGGTACCACCCCACTTGCCCTTTAAAGGACTCGTGAAGTCTCAGGACGTTTCGAGTTCTGGGCGGTGAGTCAGTTTTCCTTCTTCCTCTTCCTTCTTCCCTTTTAGTTTTCCTTCTTCCTCTTCTTTCTTTTTCTTTTTCTTTCCCTTTTTTTTCCTCTCTACTAAAATTTGGAAATAATGATGATGGCACACCCGAACGTAAAGTTATCCGGAGGTAAAATATCCCTCCATTCGGTTCTCCGGGCGAGGGGTACGTTTGGGGGGCCACCATCGAAAAGTCTAATATCCTTCACAAATATATGTGGGCTTAACTCCAACGTAAACTCTGTTCACCATTATCTTCAATCCTCCAAACCCCACATACTATTTCTCACCGAAACCCAAGTAAGTCCCAAAACAGCAACCAACCACCTCCTTTTCCCAGGTTATGAACTCATTTCATCTTTTCGACCCCATGGCGGCGTTTGTGCTTACGTTCGCAACGACCTGGCTTGTGTTAGGGTTTCTAACCTCGAATCGGGTAGACCTAATATTCTTTGGCTTAAACTTTCTTTCAGATCTTCTACCAAATTTATCTGCTGTATATACCGGTCCCCGTCCGACAATTCCTACAACGAGCTCTTTGATTTCCTTTCAATAAAGATCGACAATATTATTTCCCAGTTTCCATTGGCCGAAGTAATCGTTCTCGGGGATTTTAATGTTCATAATAAGGATTGGCTAGGATCCACAAAAACTGATACACAAGGCAGGGCAGCAGAAAATTTCGCAATCAGCAAATCTAACAATTTGAATTGGTTATAGGAATAGATGTGCTAGTCAAATTTCTTGCACTAACATGGAGAAGGTAGTATTGCACTACCATGAAAAACTGATATTTCCGTCAAATATTTAAGAAAACCTTTCGGCACGTCGCACGAGATTTTAAAGACCTTTCAGACGATGTGCACGTTTTGCTGCAATTTGTTTTACCCGTAAGAAACACAGAAAATTTCAGACACTGCTTATCTGACGAAGCCAGTTGTCTTACTAACTTCTTTTTACGCGCAGCCAAGCTACCCGACTTCTTTCCCTTCTTCGCTATTGCCTGTCCCTTTCGCATCGACCTAAGCGTCGACCTATAGGCCTGCCTTCCGATTGATTGCGACGTCGTCACAAGCTCAGGCACCGTTCGTATACATACCATCGCGCGGCTTCCTTGTTTTTTTTTATTTTTAAATTGTGAATAGGAAATTTTATTTACACTTCAGCTGTGTTGCCACGATTATAAGGGAAATTTACTGATTAAATTTATATTTTTATTATTTTATAAAAATTTAGAAGGAATGTGAGAGTACTCGGGGCTATAGAAAAATAACTTCCAGGTTGCAAGATGTGTTTCTGCAACAAAAAGCTAAAAGTTATTTTCTGGTCACACAATAGTTTCGTTCAGGTTTAGAAAGAACTTTGCTTAAATAGGCTATCACTTTTTCTTGGCCATCTTGTACGGTTGTACCTGTGACAAAATTCCACCAATAGAAGTACTGCTTGCATCAGTATCCACAATAAATTTTTAATTAGGTTGTATATATGACAACACTACAGGATTACACAGAGCTTTTTTTAGTTGTATAATGGTTGCTTCACAATCTTTAGTCCACTTATAGCTTCTGTTGTTTTTAGTAAGTCGATATAATGGTTTTGAAATATCAGGAAACTCATGTATAAATCTTTTATGGTAAGTGCGTGATCCCAGAAAACTTCTAATTTCATGCTGATTTTTCGGTGTGGGCCAGTTTTGGATAGCTTTTGTCTTCTCTGGAATTGTTATTATTTCTTCATCAGTAATTATATGCCCAAGGTACTTTACTTCATTCTAGAAAAGGTGACATTTCTTTGGACTAAGGTGGGCAGATCATAGCTTATGAAAAACCTCTTCGACATTTTTCAGGTGGTCGTCAAATGTTTTTCCAAGAATAATCATGTCATCTAGGTACATCATACATGTTTCCCAATTAGTCCGCGTAATGTTAATTCCAATATAAAAGTGGCAAGAGCATTGCGTAGACCAAATGGCATATCATTAAACTACCACAGTCCTGTTCCGGTCGAGAAGGCAGATTTATTCTTATATTCGGGATGAAGTTCTACTTGCCAATAGCCACTTTTTAGGTCCAAAGTCGAAAACCATTTAGAGTATCATCCATTATTGGTAACGGAAAACTCTCCTTCCTTGTGACGTCAATAAGTCTTCGAAAAATAACAAAAATCAGATAGAGCCATCTTTCTTCTTAACTAGGACTACTTGAGATGACCATGGACTCTGAGCTGGTGTTATAATGCCTTGCTTTTTACATGTCTTTGATTAACTTTTCAACTTCCTCTCTTTTAGCCAAATGAATTTGTCGTGGGGGTTGCTTTATTGGCGTTACATTACCAGTATTAACTTAAGGTTAAAGTATACTGGTTTTCCCCAAAACAGAGAACGTCTTGATTTATTCTCAAAAGGTCTTTCAGCATAGTAACCTGAAATGGATTTAGCCCCAATTGATGAAATCATCAGGCCTTGCAGAGCATCAAGTAATTTACTTAAGGGGACTTCTATAGGTATAGCAACGGTATGGGTAAATATCATATTATAGTTTGTCCAAGCTAACATTTTTGTGTTGGCTTACATGTTCAAAAACAAAAATTACTAGACTAAACGTCAAAATCAGCTCATTGGCGTAAATCACCCAGTAATGGATTAACGGGGTTTCAATTTTTGTATTATTTTTTTTTGTGTTTGGGTGTATTATTTTGTGTTTTAAAGTAATTAGTGAGATTAGAGATTACTCTGCAGTGTTATTATTTTTTTTGTGTGGACTATTTGACATTTTTTATATTTAATAACAACGAACAAACACTACTTTTATTTTATTTTGGACCAAGTTTTTATTTTTATTGGTTTTAAGAACAAACCACTAGAATAGATATATTTTAGTGTATAAATCACAATGATTACTGTATTTCCAGTTTGGAAAAGCTTCGAAACTCATTTTAGAGCTGTGATGAGTCGGAGGTAAGAAATATAACCTAATAAATATTTTTTGAAAAGTGATGCTATCAGAATAGTGATCTTGCAAAAGGTAAAATATCTTGTTTTAAGAGTATCATAATCTAAAAATACATCCTCAGATGTGCCAAATATTCTAAGATTTAAATATATTTATGAATTTATTTTTTAGGATCGCATAGTGGCAGTTGCTGACAAATTTAGGCTTAATGGAAAAACCAAATGTGCAACGCATGAGAAGGAAATTTTCAAAAGGTTTTATGGAAAATGAAGATTTAGAAGAAAATAAAAATCTTTGAAGGGTGTTTCTCGATGAAACCTGGATCTTCTCGAACAGCTCTTTCCGCAGGTCTTGGCAGGATGACGATGTATATTTTAGTGGAAAGGTAAAACATTCTAATGACTAATTACTTATACGCTAGAAAAAAAAATACTTTTCTACACTTAAGGAAAAATTGAATGGCCCATTTTTTTTAAATCACATCTTTTACAATCCTCTAATAAAATTTTGTTTTGCGTTATAAATTATCACAGTTTTACAAAAAGGGTTCCTCTTGCACACCGACAGGCTGTAGAAGACCTGTTTCTCTTTTAGGAATATTTTTACAACTTCTGCTCCGAAGCATTAGCTGTCATAATTCCTTCTTTTGTATATCCCAATTAGAGCAACTTAAAAGTCTACTCAGATGCATCCCTTTATTGTCCACTTCACATTTCCCACTTGTACACTCGTAGTATGTGAACACTTAGACTTTAAGCATAAGGGGTATCCTAAGAAAATACACATATATGACAGATTCGGTAGATACCTCAGTTAGGGTCTCTTTCATACATAGGACATATGATTAAACCTGTAGCTCTTAGACAACATTAAACTACAGAACACACTTGCTGCATTCTTATGAAACATTAAAGTATATTTAATTAAAAAACTAATGAAATACTTATATTTTCCTTAGGTACATTATTCTACATGCTGGTTCAGAAAAAGGATTTGTTGATGGTGCCAGTAGAAGTTTTAAATCTAAAACAAAAACAGAAGATTACCATGGCGAGATGAAAGCTGAAAATTTTGAGAAGTGGGTTAGAGATTATCTACTACCTAATTTGAAAAGGCCTTCATTAGTCATTTTTTAACATAGTAGGTTGTTAGAAAACTGGCCATATAGTGGCGGGATGAAAGAAAATATGGTTAATTGGTTTAAAAACCCAAATATTCCTTTTGCAAAATAGATATTCAGCGCCTACCAAAGTCTCCCAATTCTTATGTCGTCGATGCTCTTATTCGGGAGGGTGGTCATCAATGCTGCGCTTGCATCCATATCATTGTGAATTCAATGCTATTGAAATGGTATATATATTTAAAAATAATAAGACATTCCCTATTTTATGGGATCCACATTACTAGTATATTAATAAGGTAAATGGTAATAAAAATCATTTACAAGTTAACTTCTTTTTACTTTTTAGCTTTTCTTTATTAAACTACCTTACTGCTTTTAATAAAAAACTAAATATTAAATAACTATTTCATTTAAACACATTACATCAATGGCCACAGTAGTTGCCAAAATGCTTGAACTCACAAGCATCCATTTACAGTCCAGCTGCTAAAACGCCCAACCTACCACTTTGTCTGCTCTCTTATCTTAAAAGTGTCCAGACTAGTATCTGCTGCGTGCAGATTGCATACATTTTTCTTTCGTCATTACATATGTTTGCTTTTTTCATAAAAACCCCTGGTGGACACTGCCACTTCTAAAGCCTTAAACACGACCTTCCAATGTTTTTGATAAACCTATTTTATAAAATATAAGCATCTTATTATGTTAATGATACTCTGAATAAATAAATGATTATTACTGTTTTGTTTTATTTATTTTATAATTTAATATAGGAAGCAGCTAATGAAGTTATATCAGATGAAATAAATCGACTTATCTTTAGGCATCTTTAAAAAATTGTAAATTTGCATAATAAGGGATATCGAACCATCCCTTATAGTGAGATATTTTACCAGGATATTTCAATTCAACTGTAAAGAGTTTGCTTGCAAATATAACAAAACATAACAGGATGTTTAATATTCAGAAATAGTGTACACTATTTTACATTTTTTTTTACGTATCTAAGCGCTTTAATTGAAGGTGTATTTAAGGACTAAGTGTGTACAAAAAGTGTAAAATAGTGTAAACTATTTCTAAATAACAAACACTTAATAAATAACTATTAATCTGCACTAGATAGGCGAAAATGGTAATTTTTAATAAAATATTATGGCCAAACATCAAGCTTTCGCAATTTATGCAAATATATGAACAGCAAGAAAAAAATACTGATGAATTTAGTTATTGTAATCTAACAACAATTTTTTTAAGATATTAAAATTTTGAAACTCCCTTTCCTCAGTACGGTCCTGACTAAAATTCTTATATTAGCCAACTTAAATCTGAAAAACAAAATTTACTAATATGTAGGGATATTCGCATTGCCAACCTAAAAATGTTAGCTTGGACAAACTATAGCAGGTTGACAGATACCAATTTTGTCATCGTTTTTGACATGTTGAGAGTAAGCTTTCAGGTTCATCATTCTGACAAATACCGAATTTCTTGTGTTTTGCGTCAAAGTTCTTGCGGGTAGAATTCTTTTAGCGTATATAGCAGACTATTTTCAATTGATTCTAATAATACGATTTCACTTTCTTTTTCTGAGACATTAAACTTTACTTGAACAATACTTTCTGAATTTGGCGGTATTATGACATCTTCTATAAGTACAACTTCTTGAATTGATGATTCGTTGTTCTGTGAAAGTCTCATAACAATCTCTTCATTGTTAGCTCGCAATATTCGTTAAGGAAGATCAAGTACACATTTCTGGTGTTCCATAATGCCAAGGCCAAGAATTAACAAACACAACATGTATGTTGCTCATATCAGGATCGCGCAGACCTTCAATGAAACTGCCTACTGCTAATTCCTGTTTTATTTCTTTCGGATAGGCTGGATTTTTTGTTTTATCTTTGGACAGTCCCCAAAGGCTGTGGCCTAAGTTCTAACATACCGTGGTTATCTTAAGTGTGTTAAGAGGGATTTGTTTACATGAGACTTAAATATTTAGAGACTGGGAGGAGAAGGTTTCATAGTCTGGACACTTTAGGAATGAAGGAACGAAGAAAGTGGGAAGTTCGGGCCTCTCTAACTGAAGTTTAAAAGGATGCATAAAAGTTGCACTACCTGTTACTCTTTTGGGAGTTGCTAGATGAGAAACTATACAGGCCCACTCCTCTGTGCAGAAGCCGTAAAACAAACATATAGAAGAGCGACAGATCCTCTAGAGCTCGTCAGTGGGCAAATGAGGGAAGCTTTTCTGTGAGCGTGGAGACATTTATAAGTTGAACAGCTTTTCTTTGAATGGAAGCGAGAATGCTGAGAGCTATAGGAGACGCCATTCCCCAGACATAAGAACAATATTCTAAAGAGGGTTTGATTTGGGATATATACAGAGTATAGAGATTGGAAAAAGGGAAATACTTTCTGGCTCGAAAAAAGAATCCAAGCTTTTTTAAAGCTGCTGCGGCTATGGATGTAATGTGTTTGTGCCAGATGAGGTTATTCTCAAAAGTAACGCCGACAAGATTAAATAACTCTTTGTTATGCAGAACTTGGCTGCTCATAAATAACGGATAAGCATTACAGACTTTTTTCGCAAAAGCGAACATAACTGTGTTTTGGAGGAATTAAACTTTTTAGCGCCCCAATCCAAGATAAGTTTAAGGTCTTGTGAGAGAGACATCCGCATTGACCTACGCTTGATTTCCAAATCAGGGTACTATCGTCAGCAAAACTATGAATGGGATTGATTGTGCAAGAGAGAAGATCGTTAAAAAAATCGTGTAGAAGAAACAGAGTGGGTGCCCGGACTGAGCTCTGGAACACCCTAGCATTAATTTCGTAGAAGCTGTAAAAATGACCATCTACAATAACTGATATACGTCGATTAGAAAAGGAACTGAAGAGCCAAGAACAAAGCTTAGGTGGAAGACCGTAAAAAGGACGTTTGTTAATAAGCTCATCATGTCAGACCTGATCAAAAGCTTTGGATGTGTCAAGAGCAACGATCTGGAATTCTCCAAGAAACTCATGATATTTATTTCAGTTGTGTGAGACAAAGGAAAAAAGATCAGCTGTGGATCTTTTGTGACGGAATCCACACTGTCTGTCATGTAAGATCTTGTGCTTTTCCAAATACTTTAAAATTTGGGAATTAATGAATTGTTTTATTACCTTAGAAACCACTGAAAGAAGAGATATAGGTCTATAGTTTAAAGAGGCAGTTTTGCATCCTTTTTTGGAGACAGGTTGGTCACGTGCAGCTTTTCAGAGACGAGTTAGGATCAGTGCAGTTCAGGAACACATTTTTTAAGACGATTGCTGGTATACTGTCCACACCAGACGATTTTTAAGTATTAAGAAAATAAAGGATATGCTTGATATGTTTGATTTTAAAAATGATATTGGACATTTTATGAGGAACAGGGCCAACTGTTGGAAAAGAAAGATAATAGGAGGATCAAGGGTAGAATTGGCAGCAAATTGTTTGGCAAATAGTTTGGCTTTCCCTTTAGAGGTATAGAAACAATTTTTTCTTCAAAGATTACGAGTGGAAAAAAATTTGTGCCGAAGTTTTGACCAATATTTTTGGCAAAGGACCAGAAGGCTTTACTGTGCCATTCTAGCAAGAAAGGACTTAATCTTTTATCCGATTGTTAAAACGGTCTTTAGCTTCTGAGATAGTCTGATTTCTTGCTTCGATGCTAACCTATCGATTTTCAGAACTAGGGTTTTAAAGAAACTTTTTGTGGCTTGGAGTTTTAACATAATCAGAGCGGTTAAGCAGCTACATAGTCTCTTAAACGTTGTTGGGAGAGATGGCTTAATGCAGGGTGTTTAGCACACCATGCGGCAAGCATTCGTCTCATGTAGCTCCTAGTGGTAAGATCACTGCATATACATCTATCAGATCTTCCCTAAGTTCGTACGTCCACGTGACGCGTCCATGTCCATTGCCATTATCCAGAAATATTTTACACTTTTTCTACCTACGTAGTCCTTATATACACCTTAAGCTGGAGTCTCATGCGTCCGATTTCCAACCATCCGACGTACGATTTTTTTTTTAAATTTTGGAAAACTTGCATGTCTTATTGATCCAAATTTCGGATCCGATATCCAGTCAAAAGAATAGAAAATAAGAGCATTTTGAAGGTCAACCTGTGAAACTGCAATGAAAAAAAGAGGAAATAATAACCTAACTTAAATTTTTAAAATAATTTTAATTTTACGATTTGCAATTATCGTTAAAAACAGATATCTTCGTTTATTCCTAGCGGAACTAAAATATTATTTAATGGAAGAAGAGAAAGTGCTTGTTGGGTACAAGGTAAATTCAGGTTAAGATTAAA